>MU777433.1:3153-17755 GCA_026770625.1 Nicotiana glauca | reverse complement strand
TCACATTTGGGCCTGGGCTACGGTATTTGATAATTATCCTGACTTGTGAAGGCCTGGTCCTGCTTAAGGCCTATTGTTGAGAGACTTTATATAGCATACATATTGGATTTTTTGAGCCCAAATCTAAAAAATACACTTGGACTTGTTTATATTACATAATAGATTAAAATGCTCACATTAGTAAAGACTTTTCCTTTGTTTTAGAGACAATTCTTTAATAGATAATAGTAATTACTTTTAGATTGGCCTTTTAATAAAAAATGATGAGATGAGTCTCGCCAAATCAAAAATACATAATTGTGGGGCCCTCAATAATTGCTTAAATAAAAAATATACATAGAAATTCGGGATGGACCGTTTAGCAAATTTCACGGTCTTCCCCAAAGTTAATAAATACGTAGTTGCTTTAGGCGCGATTGATAATAATATTACTTTCCTAAATATGGGTGCACATTATGTGACCCAAATCCAAATCTCAACGAAGTCGAAATGTGTTAAAAGCCAAGGGCGTACTGGTACGGCGTGGTTCGAAATACATTTTCACGACGTTGTAATTCTTGTAAATAAATAATAAATATAATAAAAGCGGGTTATTAATAAAAGGCACATAAAAATATGACTTGGGACACCATAAATCTCCCAAGTGGCGACTCTAAATCTCTTAATAAACGAATCTCGTTCCGATTGTCCTTTAATTGAAAAAACTCATTATATTATACCCCTCATGGGGTGTAGCTGAAAAAGGAGGTGTGACGACACACTCCCATAATCTACCATAACAATTAACTGGGTCTTACCTCTAACCCACCGACCGCACTAACGCTGATAAGCGATCAAGAATCATTAATCATGATACAAGCCCTCGTTACAAAACACCAATCTCAGGTGACGCTGAAGACTATCCCAACTTACTTTAAACACCAAAACTCCTTTCCTGCTCATCCGAGCTTGCGACACCTTTTTCAACACCGAACTGCAACCTTGATCCTTACTTCACATTTCAATACCCCTCACCGCACCCAACATGCCAAAATACGATAGAATACGATTTTCATCATAACTCGAAATCATTAATATTTTCGCAATTCATCATATACAAACTTTTCACTTAACTCACTTCAGGAGATTCATAAAAACACACAAGTAAATTTCCATAACCGTAGAATATGCAAATCGGCAAGTAGTGGTCCAAGCCACCATAGCCCTTCCGGAATCTGCTTCCACATAACAAGCCACAACAGTAGAATGGTATAGAATGTAATCAATTACGGCGGCTGACAAACCTCATACGTACCGCCACAAATCAAACGCATAACTCGATCACGCTGAACGAACTAATCACAGAACCCAACATGCCAAATTCAACTATGGTTAATCAATCCCTTTCCTTCCAATTTATCCTTGAGTGCTTGGAAATAATACTAACTCTCATCAACACATAACATATTCCATCTACACTCATCCGAGTGACTTTGAATTACGAGACCATGTTGTCTCAAATCTCACGAACCATTTCTTACAATCCAATTGCTACATCATAAGTCAAACATCCTGGAACATCCTGCGCCTCTCCTCATAAGCTGCTACTAAGCTTGATTCTTGAGTGTACCTCAATAGGCACCACACCTTACCTCTTGAATTTACTAGGACCATTACTGAGAGTCACCTGCTCTAACTTGGTCCCGAATATCATTCACCCCACAAATCTTATACACACGAATACCCTCCCGGCGAAGCACCTAGCAAAAATCGCTTTCTATGAAACTTGTATCTATACAAGGCATAATTCCTGAACCTTTTTCCAAGTTCGAACATGAGCCTATTAGGCCAACCATCGCATGCCTCCAACAATTCATTTGCTCGAATTACCACTTATGGTCTTTTCTCATAGCTGAAATAATCCATCAATATGCTAATAACCAAAAATCACGCAAGTAGTTAATCATACAACCCAATCATAAGCGGTGGGACTCTCCCACTTAGTTAAAGCCATCATTTCACCATTTTTGAGTTCGCCTGACTTTTTTACCCTTTATTGGCATAACCTCCCGTTATAAGTTATCAAAATTTCTTAGAATCTTCCTGAAAATCCCCATCTTTGATATTCTGAATCATTAACCACATTCGCACGATCGATCTCTTTGTTGAACAACCAATATAATACTTTGTAGAAGCTTCGCCAACTACGCGACCGCTAACCTGCTCATGGGGAATAACCCACCTAGAGGAATCACCGTACATTCACTGTGACACCAATAGCCCACCCTGAGTCTGAGCTCACCTTCCAGTTGCACAAGTCCATTCGCCCCTCGCGGGCATCAATTAAATGTGCGGCGACATCCTTCCAAATTCAGGGTTATGCTGCACCCTCCTCCATTTCAAGCAGCTCGTTTCCGCCATATCAATCGTTTGCCACATGATAGCCCATACTTCACATCATACCCGCAGGCTTCAATCACCAATCATTAAAATCCCCAATTCGATCCAAACTCTCCTTAGGGCGCGTAGTCTTCCTACTACCAAGCCCATATGCAACACCTGCCACTCTCCCACTTTGGCGGAACTCATCTCCTTAATCGGTCACTCGATCGTGCTTCTCATACTTGGCCTTCTAGAAATTTTAAACACCACTTGACACTCCCCACATGTCCTTCCTCATACTTTGCTGCTCAATTGTTGCCTTAAATGAAATCTATCTTTGTGGCACTTGAACCCATCATTGCTACTAACTTTAAACCTTTCCAAAGGTCATTTTTATCGAGCCGTCAATATTAGAAATTATGATTCGATCTTAAACTACTGCATCATGCAATATCTGACAGTCGTAACTCCAACACTAGTTCACAATATCCTACCATAAAGGCGAATTGTAGCAGATTATAACATCGACAAACTTAGTACGTCCAATTAGGACGACAGCACCCCAATGGATAGGAGAACTCCACCACATTTGTAGTTACCACGTTTCATTACTTCCACCAGTCCACTTCTGACCAACCTCAGTTCGACTTCCTTTCCCCTGCCGGGAATAATACACTGGATCCTTTGATTATACGCTGAGTAAACCACGCTTCACTTAATTCACTACCCCGACACGTGGGCAAACGTCCCACCATCACAACCACACTGCGGAATAATTGTTCATAAGTATCATGGCAACCTGTTCCTAGCCTCAAGGCTCTTAGAAGTTCTGTTACTGAGCTGAAACAATATATATATCCCTCAATAATGCGACTATAATAGTCCAATCAATTATACCGGGAAAATCATCCTGCACCGCATTTGTAGTGCCACTACAATCCTTCAATTTTCGATTCATAACAAGCGATCACGTCGCTTAAGATTGAGTAGGAAGGAATCAAAGGCATAAGCCTCAAAGGAATCAAACCGCACGAAAAGGAAATCAAGAAGGGAAGTACTCCTAACAACCCCGTACCCTCCTGAGGATAAGTACAGACGTCTCTGTACCGATCCGTGAGACTCTACTAGACTTGATCATGACTCATAAGACCGATGGGAACCTAGTGATCTGATACAATATTGTCACGACCCAAAATCCACTAAGGGTCGTGGTGGCGCCGGACACCGCCGTTATGCCAACCAACTCAAATACTTAATTAAATCTCATTCTAACACTTTTGAAAAACATTTCTTTTATACGTTTTAAACAAGACTCAGTGTATTCTTTCGAATAAATAAATAAAATATTTAAACAACTTTTAAAATTTCCAAATAATCCAAATACATCCCCAGAACCCGGTGTCACAAGTACATGAGCAACAACTGATAAGAGAAATAAAATACAACATCCTTCTGAAATACAGTAGACGGAAAGTAAATACAATACACTAGAAGGGACTACCCTAGCTGCGGTCGCCTTGAATGATGCAGCTCACCTAGTCCCAGAAACGTCCGTGCTGCTACGCCCCGTAGGCTGCTAGAGGTATATATACCTGTGCAACAAAAATGCACAGAAGTGTAGTATGAGTACGTAATCAACGTGTACTTAGAGAGTATCCCACCTAATCCCGAAGGGGTAGAGACGAGATGGTCAACTTTGATGCTCTCTAATGGTCCAATAATGATTCATCCTTAATATGTATATATTAAACAATGGATTTATTTTATAAACATGATTCTAATCCAGATAGAGGAAACAAGTAAACACGTAAGTCTTTCATAGGAAAATTTCCAGAGTTTCTCTTTAAATACAATCCAAATATTTTTAAGCCACAAAAAGGAAATAATAACTTAATTAAGTTCAGGCAGCAACACAAGCATGTGCAAATCATACCGAGGCGACGGCCTGATCTAACAGAAATAAATGTGCACTTGCTGAGGGTCGATAGCGCGCCTATAGATTCATCTATTAATCTGCCGAGGTGTTCGGCCCGTTCCAAAATAAACACACACAGACAGACAATCAGTCAAGAAGTCAACATGCAGTAATTATCCAAGAAAGGCCAATTCTCTTTAATAATTTGAGAAAACGAAGCTTAAGACTTTTTAGAAATCCATTTATTAATATAATGTGATCTAAGCAATTCAAGCCATCAATGGGTTCACAATTAATCCAAGTATACATGCTCTTGTGTCCTAGACTACCTGGACAATAGCATAATAGTAGCTACGCACGGACTCTCGTCACCTCGTGCATCCCCCACAAATAGGAGAACATAACCAATTTAACTCACCTATGGGGTAAATTCCCCCTCACAAGATTAGAAAGGAGACTCACCTCGCTCCGAAGATCCACAATCGGCATTCTACATTCTTCTGGAGACTTGCACCAATGGACAATGCTCCAAAACTAGACAACAATCATATAAATCCATTAATATATGCTCAGTTATACTTCACAACCCAATTTATAACAATTCCTAACCCCGAACGAAAAGTTGACAAAAATGCCCTCGGGCCCACGTGCCTGGATTCCGAAATTTCTCGAAGATAAAGCTTACCCATAACCTTAGGAACTCAAATATATAATTTTCTCTAAATTCCATACTCAAAATCATGGTCAAATTCCAAGAACACAATATTTCTAGGTCTTCCTCTAACCCTAAATTTTCTACCCATTTTCATACTAAAATCCATGCATAATTAATGTATTTAACTCAAAATAGGTAGGATTAACTTACCTTAACATTGTTGATGAATAACCTCTCTTGAATCCTTCCAAGAATTGCCCAAGCCATGAAAAATGTGAGAGAAATGGAAAAAATCCGACTTTAAAAAAATGTTTCTGCCCCAGCTATTTCTGCTCCTACGGAATTATTATCGCTTAAGTGGTTCCACTTTTGCGGTCAAAAGCCGCTTCTGCGGTCCTAGGCTCAGCTCCCCTTTTCCGCTTCTGCGATACCCCCTTCCGCAGATGCGATCCCGCTTCTGCGGAACCTTGACCGCATCTGCGGTCCACGAACCTCCGTACAGTTCTTCTTCTGCATCTCCCACAACCGCTTCTGCGGGGCAGCTTCTGCGGTCCCATTTCCGCAGAAGCGAAAATACCAGATACCAGCTGCTTCAGTTCTTCCTAAATTCCAAGTTTCGATCCGTTAACCACACGGAATCCACCCGAGGCCCCCAGGACCCCAACTAATCATACCAACCAATCCCAAAACACATTACGCACCTGCTCGAGGCCTCAAATCACATCAAACAATGCTAAAATCATCAATCGACCTCCAATTCAAGCTTTATGAACTTTGAACTTTCCAACTTCTACTTCCGATGTTTAAACCTATCAAATCATGTCCGGTTAACCTCAAATTTTATACACAAGTCATATTTGACATTACGGACGTACTCCAACTTCCGAAATCGGATGCCGACCCTGATATCAAAAAGTCCACTCCCAGTCAAACTTCTCAAAAACCTTCAAATTTCTATCTTTAGCTAAATGGCTTCAAAATGACCTACGGACCTCCGAATTCACTTCCGATCGCGCTCCCAACTCCAGAATCATCATACGGAGCTACTCCCAGTCTCGGAATCCCAAACAGATATCGATAACGCTGAAATGCACTTTAAGCCAAACTTAAAAAATTTCTTCCAAAATGCTAACTTCCACAATAGGCGCCAAAATGCTCCCAGGTCATCCAAATCCCGATCCGGGCATACGCCCAAGTCTGATATCATCATACGAATCTATTGGAACCTTCAGATCCCGATTCTGAGGTCGTTTACTCAAAGGTCCAATCCTAGTTCATTCTTTCAACTTTAAGCTTCTCAAAATGAGAGTTTTCATTTAAATTTAACTCCGATCTTCCTGAATTTAAATTCCGACCCTGCGAACAAGTCACAATACCTAAAATGAAGCTGCTCATGGCCTTAGACCGCTGAACGACGCGCTAGGGATCAAAACAAACGGTCGGGTCATTACATTCTCTCCCACTTAAACATACGTTCATCCTCGAACGTGCTGAGAACTATACTGGAGTGGTCTTAAATCACTGTTTAGCACCTCATGCACCTTCCCGTGCTACCACAACTTAGTTGAGCACATTCGCTCGATAAGTTCTGAAAATACTCCCCTTTATTCAAGCAAATAATTCTTAGAGCCCAATTCCAACATCCGAAATTCTATGCCAGGCTTGTTTCCAACATACGATCATTATATCAATTCACACTTTGCATCACTTTACTCATAGGACCACAATAACATTTCTGTTTGAATTAATTGAAATTCCACGAATCCGGTGCTCCCATTGCACCTCATGACCTACATAGGTCTTACTCTAACTATTAAAATACCGCCACGACGGATGAGATGCCAAAATTTTTAATCAACTACCAAGTCAACCAATCATCGAGTCTATACTTCTGGCAAGAAACATAACCACATTCTGAACCAAATAATGATCTTCGCTGTTTAATATACTTCATATAATCAGATTGCACTAATCCTAAATCCCACAATTTCATCTTACCCAGTACGAACTGCTCAGGCAATAAGCCACTCCGAATGCGATCACAAGTCTCATATGACACCACAATATGCCAATAGGCCACCAATCCGAACACAACACAAACGGGAAATCGAACTCTGGAAGGAATTACCTAACCCCCGCACTAGTACGGACTATTCTTAGAAGATAAGAAGAGAAACACACAAAACAAAAAAAATAACATATAGGGGACCAGACTCGACATCACACTATTGCGGCGCGCAACCCGATCTAAATAACATACACATAGCGGCGTGCCACCCAATCCACACATAGATCTAACATAACGAGATCGCACTTCGAGCTAAATCTGCTCATTTCAATAAAAAAATATTGAATTTCGATCGCAAGCACGCTAAGTGCATAATACCATCCCTGAGAAAACACATAGCGCTATAGGCTACAAAACTGAAGCACATCTGAGGTGCGATACAAGATCTAAATCTCAAGAACCATCTTGCTCACATAACATTATCACAACGCGGAACCTTAACACATAAGAATTTACTAAGCCGTCTCCACAAATCATATGGCACAATACATCATTATCTGGAATAGATGATGACAAAATAACACCCCGACTGTTCCTCCGTAAGGAACGCTCGTTGAACGAACACAACTGGCATGATATAAAGCCCAAATTCACATTTAAATCCATCCACCGACCTCAAATCGATCCTGATCAAATCAAATTAAGCCAATGACCTTTCAAAGGTCCATACTAATTCCCGCCTCTCGTAACACACAAGGACAACCATCATAAGCGGAGTACGATCCACAACTCATAATCCGAGTGCCCTTCAAGCATCCATTCTCAATTTAACGATATCATCACCATTCTTCATACTTGGTTTATATCTTTAATCAATCAAGTGGCGTCGTGCCACATTTATGCAATCTTCCTGTGGGACACACTCCCACAATCTACCATAACAATTAATTAGGTCTTACCTCCAACCCACCGACCACACTAACACTGATAAACGATCAAGAATCATTAACCATGATACAAGCCCTCGTTACAAAACACCAATCTCAGGTGACGCTGAAGACTGTCCCAACTTACTTTAAACACCGAAACTCCTTTCCTGCGCATTCGAGCTTGCAACACCTTTGTCAACACCGAACTGCAACCTTGATCCTTACTTCACATTTCCATGCCCCTCACCGCACCCAACATGCCAAAATACGATAGAACACGATTTTCATCATAACTCGAAATCATTAATATTTTCGCAATTCATCATATACGAACTTTTCACTTAACTCGCTTCAGGAGATTCATAGAAACACGCAGGTAAATTCCTATAACCATAGAATATGCAAATCTGCAAGTAGTGGTCCAAGCCACCATAGCCCTTCTAGAATCTGCTTCAACATAACAAGCCACAACAGTAGAATGGTTTAGAATGTAATCAATTATAGCGGCTAACAAACCTCATACGTACCGCCACAAATCAAACGCATAACTCGATCACGCTGAACGAACGGATCACAGACCCCAATATGCCAAATTCAACTGTGGCTAATCAATCCCTTTCCTTCCAATTTATCCTTGAGTGCTTGGAAATAATGCTAACTCTCATCAACACATAACATATTCCATCTACACTCATCCAAGTGACCTTGAATTACGAGACCATGCTGTCTCAAATCTCATGAACTATTTCTTACCACCCAATTGCTACATCACAAGCCAAACATGCCGGAACATCCTACGCCTCTCCTCATAAGCTGCTACTAAGCTTGATTCTTGAGTGTACCTATAAGCTCTACATCATTAGGCACCACACCTTACCTCTTGAATTTACTAGGACCATTACTGAGAGTCACCCGCTCTGACTTGGTAACGAATATCATTCACCCCACAAATCTTATAACACAAGAATACCCTCCCGGCGAAGCACCTGGCAAAAATCGCTTTCTCTGAAACTTGTATCCATACAAGGCATAATTCCTGAACCTTTTTCCAAGTTCGAACATGAGCTCATAAGGCCAACCATCGCATGCCTCCAACAATTCATTTGCTCGAATTACCACTTATGGTCTTTTCTCAAAGCTGAAATAATCCATCAATATGCTAATAACCAGAAATCACGCAAGTAGTTAATCGTACAGCCCAATCATAAGTGGTGGGACCCTCCCACTTAGCTTGAAGCCATCATTTCACCATTCTTGAGTTCGCCCGACTTTTTTACCCTTTATTGACATAACCTCCCGTCATATGTTATCAAAATTTCTCGAAATCTTCCTGCAAATTCCCATATTTCATATTCTGAATCATTAACCAAATTCGCACGACCGATCTCTTTGTTGAACAACCAATATAATAATTTGTAGAAACTTTGCCAACTACGCGACCACTAACCTGCTCACGGGGAATAACCCACCTAGGGGAATCACCGTACATTCACTGTGACACCAATAGTCCATCCTGAGTCTGAGCTCACCTTCCAGTTGCACAAGTCCATTCGCCCCTCGCGGGCATCAATTAAATATGCGGCAACATCCTTTCAAATTCAAGGTTATGTTGCACCCTCCTCCATTTCAAGCAGCTCTTTTTCGCCATATCAATCTTTTGCCGCATAATAGCCCATATTTCACATCATACCCACAAGCTTCAATCACCAATCATTAAAATCCCCAATTCGATCCAAACTCTCCTTAGGGTGCGTAGTCTTCCTAGTACCAAGCCCATATGCAACACCCGCCACTGTCCCACTTTGGCGGAACTCATCTCCTTAATCGGTCACTCGACCTTGCTTCTCATACTTGGCCTTCTAGAAATTTTAAACACCACCTGACAATCCCCACATGTCCTTCCTCATACTTTGCTGCTCAATTATTGCCTTAAATGAAATATATCTTCATGGCACTTGAACCCATCATTGTTACTAGCTTTAAACCTTTCCAAAGGTCATCTTTATCGAGCCGTCAACATTAGAAATTCTGATTCGATCTTAAACCACTGCATCATGCGATATCTGACAGTCGTAACTCCAATACTTGTTCAAAATATCCTGCCATAAAGGCGAATTGTAGCAGATTATAACATCGACAAACTTAGTACATCCAATTAGGACGACAACACCCCAATGGAGAGGAGAACTCCACCACGTTTGCAATTACCACGTTTCATTACTTCCACCAGTCCACTTCTGACCATCCTTAGTTCGACTGCCTTTCCCCTACCGGGTATAATACACTGGATCCCTTGATTACACGTTGAGTAAACCTCCCTTCAATTCATTCACTGCCCCAACACGTGGGCAAACGTCCCACTATCACAACCACACTGCGGAATAATTGTTCATAAATATCATGGAAACATGTGCCTAGCCTCAAGGCTCTTAGAAGTTCTGTTACTAAGCTGAAACAATATAATATCCCAACATAATGCGACTATAGTAGCCCAATCAACTATACCGGGGAAATCATCCCGCACCGCATTTGTAGTGCCACTGCAATCCTTCAATTTTTGATTCATAACAAGTGCTCGTGTCGCGTAAGATTGAGTAGGAAGGAATTAAAGGCATAAGCCTCAAAGGAATCGAACCCCACGAAAAGGAAATCCAGAAGGGAAGTACTCCTAACAGCCCCGTAGCCTCCCGAGGATAAGTACAGACGTCTTCGTACCGATCTGCGAGACTCTACTAGACTTGCTCATGACTCGTTAGACCTACGGGAACCTAGTGCTCTGATACCATATTGTCATGACCCAAAATCCACTGAGGGTCGTGGTGGCGCCGGACACCGCTGTCAGGCCAGCCAACTCAAATACTTAATTAAATCTCATTTTAATACTTTTGAAAAAACATTTCTTTTATACGTTTTAAACAAGACTCAGTGTATTCTTCCGAATAAATAAATAAAATATTTAAACAACTTTTAAGATTTCCAAATAATCCAAATACATCCCCAGATCCCGGTGTCACAAGTACATGAGCAACTATGGATAAGAGAAATAAAATACGACATCCGTCCGGAATACAGTACATGGAAAGTAAATACAGTACACTGGAAGGGACTACCCTAGCTGTGGTCGCCTCGAATGATGCAGCTCACCTAGTCCCAGAAATGTCTGTGTTGCTACGCCCCGTAGGCTGCTAGAGGTATATATACATGTGTAACAAAAATGCATAGAAGTGTAGTATGAGTAAGTAATCAACGTGTACTCAGTGAGTATCCCACCTAATCCCGAAGGGGTAGAGACGAGATGGTCAACTTTGACGCTCTCTAATGGTCCAATAATGATTCATCCTTAATATGTATATATTAAACAATGGATTTATTTTATAAACATGATTCTAATCCAGATAGAGAAAACAAGTAAACACGTAATACTTTCATAGGAAAATTTTCAGAGTTTCTCTTTAAATATAATTCAAATATTTTTAAGCCACAAAAGGGCAATGATAACTTAATTAAGTTCAGGCAGCAACACAAGCATGCGAAAATTATACCGAGGCGACGACCCGATCCAACAGAAATAAATGTGCACTTGCTGAGGGTCGACGGCGCGCCTATCGATGCATCTATTAATCTGCCGAGGCGTTCGGCCCATTCCAAAATAAACACACACAGACAAACAATCAGTCAAGAAGTCAATATGGAGCAATTATCCAAGAAAGGCTAATTCTCTTTAATCATTTGAGAAAACGAAGCTTAAGTCTTTTTAGAAATCCATTTATTAATTTAATGTGATCTAAGCAATTCAAGCAATCAATGGGTTCACAATTAATCCAAGTATACATGCCTTTGGGTCCTAGACTACCCGGTCAATAGCATAATAGTAGCTACGCACGGACTCTCATCACCTCGTGCGTACGTAGCCCCCACAAATAGGAGAACATAACCAATTTAACTCACTTATGGGGTAAATTCCCCCTCACAAGATTAGAAAGGAAACCCACCTCGCTCCGAAGATCCGCAATTGGCATTCTACACTCTTCCGGAGACTTGCACCAACGCACAATGCTCCAAAACTAGCCAACGATCATATAAATCCATTATATATGCTCAATTATACTTCACAACCCAATTTATAACAATTTCTAACCCCGAACGAAAAGTTGACAAAAATACCCTCAGGCCCACGTGTTACCCATGACTTTAGGAACTCAAATATATAATTTTCTCTAAATTTCATACTCAAAATCGTGGTCAAATTCCAAGAACATAATATTTCTAGGTCTTCCTCTAATCCTCAATTTTCTACCCATTTTCATACTAAAATCCATGCATAATTAATGTATTTAACTCAAAATAGGTAGGATTAGCTTACCTTAACATTATTGATGAATAACCTCTCTTGAACCCTTCCAAGAATTGCCCAAGCCATGAAAAATGTGAGAGAAATGGGCAAAATCCGACTTTAAAAAAATGTTTCTGCCCCAGATATTTCCGCTCCTGCGGAATTATTCTCGCTTAAGTGGTTTCGCTTTTGCGGTCAAAAGCCGCTTCTGCGGTCCTGGGCTCAGCTCCCCTTTTCCGTTTCTGCGATAGCCCTTTCTGCATATGCGATCCCGCTTCTGCGGAACCTTGAACGCATCTGCGGTCCACGAACCTTTGTACAGTTCCGCTTCTGCGTCTCCCACAACCGCTTCTGCGGGGCAGCTTTTGCGGTCCCATTTCCGCAGAAGTGAAAATACCCGATACCAACTACTTCAGTTCTTCCTAAATTTCAAGTTTTGATCCGTTAACCACCCGGAATCCACCCGAGGCCCACGGGACCCCAACCAATCATACCAACTAATCCCAAAACATTATGGACCTGCTCGAGGCCTCAAATCACATCAAACAACGCTAAAATCATCAATCGACCTCCAATTCAAGCTTTATGAACTTTGAACTTTCCAACTTTTACTTCCGATGTTTAAACCTATCAAATCATGTCCGATTAACCTCAAATTTTACACACAAGTCATATTTGACATTACGAACGTACTCCAACTTCCGAAATCGAATTCCGATCCCGATATCAAAAAGTCCACTCCCGATCAAACTGCTCAAAAACCTTCAAATTTCTATTTTAGCCAAATGGCTTCAA
This sequence comes from Nicotiana glauca, assembly GCA_026770625.1. Lineage (NCBI taxonomy): Eukaryota > Viridiplantae > Streptophyta > Magnoliopsida > Solanales > Solanaceae > Nicotiana > Nicotiana glauca. The sequence continues at coordinate 4,759 of MU777433.1, read as the reverse complement.
AATGACCTACGGACCTCCGAATTCACTTCCGATAGCGCTCCCAACTCCAGAATCATCATACGAAGCTACTCCCAGTCTCGGAATCCCAAACGGACATCAATAACGCTAAAATGCACTTTAAGCCAAACTTAAGAAATTTTTTTCAAAATGCTAACTTCCACAATAGGCGCCAAAATTCTCCCGGATCATCCAAAACCCGATCCGGGTATACGCCCAAGTCCGATATCATCATACGAACCTGCTGGAACCTTCAGATCCCGATTCTGAGGTCGTTTACTCAAAGGTCCAATCCTAGTTCATTCTTTCAACTTTAAGCTTCTCAAAATGAGAATTTTCATTTAAATTTAATTTCGATCTTCCTAAATTTAAATTCCGACCATGCGAACAAGTCACAATACCTGAAATGAAGCTGTTCATGGCCTCAGACCGCTGAACGATGCGCTAGGGCTCAAAACGACCGGTCGGGTCGTTACAAAAAAATTACTCCCCAATTTGAATTCGCCATTTTCTTTTTATTATTTTTTTTGTTTTTATTTTAGAATAATTTTAAAACTACAAATTTGTTAAGTCAATGAGAGTAACTAATTATTAACAACAGTAATGCATAATTTAAATTTAACATTAAAATTAACATTTTAAAAATTAATTATTACCTAACTTAATTAACTTTGTCCCAAATTGCCATGTTATAGTGAGGTTGTCACCTGGCTTAATGTGGATGCTTTTTCTTCTTATTATTTTTGTTTTTTATTTTAGAATAATTTTAGAACTACAAATTTGTTAACTCACGGAGAGCAACTAATTATTAACAACACATAATGCATAATTTAAATTAAAATATACCTAACCTAATTAATTTTGTTCTAAATTGCCAAGTGGCCTATTGTGAGGTTGCCACTTGGCTTAATGTTGAGGCTTTTTCCTCTCTTTTTAATATTAATAATATATAATATATAATATAAAGATATAGATATAGATAGATATAGAAATCTAGAGGAAAAATTTAAAAGTTATATACTTTTATCTTCAATTTTTTTCTCAATTAAAATATTTTTATATTTGAATTCAAATTCATAATTTTCTACTATATTGATTCTATTTTTTTATCTTTTACTAATTCGAATTTAATTTTGGTACCGAAATTCAAATGATTTTCTTGAATTTCACTTTAATATATTTATTGCATTCATTTTACTATGAAATTTTACATAACTATTTCGTCTAGTGTTTAATCTAATAATAGAAAAAAATGCATATGCTCATATTTTATAATTCGCCAAATTCTTAAGTTTATTTTTTCATCCTTGAAGTTTTCTTTTCCAATTCAAAAGCTTGAATAGCTTGAATTTGGATTTGTTTAGTTTTTCAATTCAAACGCTTAGATAAGATTTGAGTTTATTTGGTCTAACACAATAAATAAAGAGTTTCCGCATGACTTTATTATATCCCGGGAAGGGATATAGTAAAGGAAGGAGTTTTTCCATTTTAAGGACAATCGAAGCGGGATTCGTTTTATTTAAGAAATCAGAGTCGCCATTTGGGAGATTTATGGTGTCCCAAGTCACCGATTTTAATCCCGAATCGAGGAAAGGTTTGACTCTGTTTA
>MU777432.1:4370-24288 GCA_026770625.1 Nicotiana glauca | reverse complement strand
TTTGGTAATGATGAGATATTCAAGATTATTCTCATCTATTGTCTCAATATGATATCCATTTCTGTGGATATCTTTAAAACTCAACAAGTTCCTTTTGGACTTGGAGGAGAACATTGCATTCTCTATGATAAGTATTGTTCTCTTAGGCAGAGTTATAATAGCTCTTCCAGAGCCTTCAATTAATTTACTACTACCAGAAATTGTAGTAACATCTGCCTTACACATACTTAAATGAGAGAAATATTTCTTCTCTTTGAATATTGTATGTGTCATACATGAATCAATTAAATAAATATTTTTACAATTAAACTTTGATCCAAGTTTGCGTTGTGGAATATCCATATTTGCTTCCCATGGTTTGACATACAAATAAATATATGAATAAATATTAGTATTTTTAAAGATAAAGGAAAAGAGACAAAGTGAAGTCAATAACTCAATAATAACTTATAATGCAATTTCGAACAAGCTCTAATTATGATACAAATAATTATGTAGCTAAAAGCAATACAATTATAAGTACAAAAAATGATCCAATATATATTATTAGTGTCCAGAAAACGAAAATAAAGTAAAAATCAACCAAAAGATACATATTAACATTATTAACTGCACTTTCCATTCCAATTCGTGAGATTTATAAGATACATGTTCATTGACCTATGCACTCATGTTTAGCAGAATTAACTCTACTAGAACAATTAAGTTTTAATTTCATCACTATAATACAAAATTATATACAATGTTTTTATAGGAATCCTACAAAATGTATTTAATATTATACTAGTTTTGTGTTTACATTATACACAATCTAAGAAACTTTACATGTGAGTGTGTAGAATTATTATTATTATTGATATACACTCATATTTGCCAGAAATTTGACGACACACTTTGCACATGATTATATTTTGTCATAAATAGTTTTAACTATTTTTGTATCAATTGCAGTGATTTGGCTGAAATGTCATAACTAGACATGTAGAAAATTCTAATTACATGAATAGTACAGAATACATTAGATGACAATCTTTCACAATACCACAGAACGAATATCTTACATTACTATATTACTTAGAGTTTTGTTAACTTCTACTAGCCTCATTTGTCTGATTAGTACTTAACCAATTCGACAGAAACGCTAAATAAACCAAAATCAATAACAAACAACGATTAATCAAAATAAAATCAGACAGAACGAAAGTTTTATTAAATAAACGACTATAACTAAACTAATTAATACTAATTGAAAAACTAATACTCATGTAAAGACAATGATTATACGATCTTTATTCATTAACTACTACGAATAGGCAAAAATAAAAAAATAAAAAATAAACTACTCAATCATCTTTAACCACAGATCCATCATCGATCAAGTGGTCTATTTTTCCATCGGTGCGCTCAAAGAAGTCTGTCACATCCAAGTGGGTGATGTCAAAATCATTGTCAGAGACAAAATTGGCTTCAGGGCCTTTATTCTTTAGAGATGCTTGATAAAGCTCAACCAAATGTCTTGGTACACGATAAATATTTGCCCAATGCCCTTTTCCACCGCAACGATAGCATAATAAATATTTGCCCAATGCCCTTTTCCACCGCAACGATAGCATTCAGTTTCAGAACCATTTGCTTTTGGCTTCTCATCTTTCCCTTTCCACTTTTGGTGGTTATTTCTCTTTGGGGGGTGATTAACACCAGAAAAATTTCTTCCTTGTCTACGGCCACGGCCACGGCTACGTCCATGATCACGATCACGACTACGAATAGAGTCACGGCCTTTTCCACGCTTAGCATAATGGGAATACACCTCATCCACTTCAGGCAATGGTGTAGACCCAGTGGGTCGATTTTCGTGATTTCTCATGAGCAAGTCATTGTTTCGCTCAGCCACAAGGAGAAGAGAAATCAGCTCAGAGTACTTCTTGAAACCTTTCTCTCTGTACTGCTGTTGCAGAACCATATTGGAGGCATGAAACGTTGTAAATGTTTTTTCAAGCATATCATGATCACTGATAGTATCTCCACAGAGTTTTAATTTAGAAGTAATTCTGAACATANCAACCCTTCATCAAGGTGATGGCGTAAGAAAATCAAGGCCTTAGCACAGTCTTGGGTGGATGCTTTATTTCTGTCTTTAATGGCGTCTCCAAGACTCATTGCATCTAAGTAGATTTCAGCATCCAACACCCATGTCATATAGTTCTTGCCCGAAATTTCAAGGGCAACGAACTTTCATTTCATAATGTCAGTCATAATTAAAAAGAGGAGAAAAATTACCTTAATCTTCTCAAAGAGCTTCTTGAGACGGTAGAGTCTCGTGCTGATAACGTGTTATAAAATAATAAAAGAACAAGAGCAATATTGCAGAGAAAGAGAGAGAGGAAATTCTTATTGAATTTTGGGATGATTTACAATGGGGTAAGACCCCTCTATTTATAGGAGAAAAATGACTTAGTCACAAAGTAAAACTCTCTACAAAATAGACATTCACTCCAAATAGAATTCTATTCTTAACATATCCATAATTTTAAGTGAAATTGGTTCGCTGATATAAATCTGAAGATAGAAACAATCAAATTTAAATTTTTAATGCGACTCTGCATAGCGCTAGCACTTAGAAAAGATGTCTTGCCAATATCAGGTACACTTCATGTGGCAAGCAGGGACGGATATAGGGGGCAGAAGGGGTTCACCCGAACCATTTTCGCAGAAAAATTACACTATATATAAGGTAAAATTTATTTTTTTATCTCTATATATTAAGTTTTGAACCCCTTAAAATAAATCAAAAGTATAGTGTAGTGATCAAGGGGGTTCAAAACTTTCATAAGGTCATGGGTTCAATTCTCACTAGCTACAAAAAAAAAAATTTGAACACCTTTGGTAAAAATTCTGCCTCCGGGGGCGAGAATCGCATTTCAAGTAAATTGTGAGTGCTGAAACGACATGTTATATTTAGTCTAGATTAATAATAAAATAGCAAAAACTAAATTTAAAAAGTCTGCAAATGCTATTACATGCAGTGGACTAGTTAGCTAGTAATATTCCTATGTGAATACTTTATTTTAATTTTTGTTTTGATTAATTTAAAATTACCATTAAAGTTAAATATGGCGGAATAAAAGTTATTAGATACAATTATAATTCCTCGCTCATTCAATCTAACTTTTAAGTTTCTTGTTTCTCATCTAGGGTCTTTGAAATGGATTAAATTTTGCGTATATAATTTGCTAAATTTCTTTTTAATATCCTAAAACATTTATCCAAGCACTAGTGGTCTAGTGGTAGAATAGTACCCTGCCACGGTACAGACCCGGGTTCGATTCCCGGCTGGTGCATTAGAGCTGTGAAGAATTCATTGTGCTCCATGCGGCGGAAAGGGTCTCTGCGCTTGTCCGAATTTCAGGATGGTACAACAGCGCATCTGAGCTCTATCAACTTTTTTGTGTACTAGTTTTTGCCGTGTCTCAATGAGATTTTTTATATATAAGAAATATCATATAAAAATTATGTTTAAAACGTGTTTAAGTTATAAAAGGTATAAGTTCTTAAAATTAATAATTGTCTATCTTATATAGCTAACTCAATAAATAGAAGGAATTCTGAGCTCTATCAACCTTTTTGTGTACTAGTTTTTACCGTGTCTCAATGAGATTTTTTATATATAAGAAATATCATATAAAAATTATGTTTAAAACGTGTTTAAGTTATAAAAAGTATAAGTTCTTAAAATTAATGAATGTCTATCTTATATAGCTAACTCAATAAACAGAAGGAATTATGTCATATAGAAGTTGTTAATCATCATGCAATATATTCAATTTCACAAGCTATTATGATTCCTCTTTATAGGCTGTTTGGCCAAGCTTCTCAATGAGCCCAAAATGCTTTTTTTCAAAAAAAGTACTTTTTTTTCAAAACTTGGGGTGTTTGGCCAAGCTTGTTTTAGGGAAAAAAAGTGCTTTTGACTAGAAGCAGAAGCAGTTTTGGAGAAGCAGAAAAAAGTAGCTTCTCCCTAAAAGCAGAAGCAGAAGCAGTTTTGTATTTTTTTCATTCCAGAAATATCCTTACTAAAATAATATAAATACCAAAATAACCTTACTACTTTAAGCCTAATATTTAGATATAATAACACCCTCTCTTCAGCAAGTCACATTTCTCCCAAATTTTACAATATTTTAGGATTTCTCCTTCATATCAACAGCAAATCACTTCAACAGCAAAGAAAATTGTGGATTGAACTGAAAAATTTTCTATCAAACTGCAATTTTTTCTCAAGGTATGTTTTCTTTGCTCCTTTACTCTTGTGCATTATTTCCATGTTTTCTGCAATTTTCTATCAAATTATTATTTTTCCATATTTACTTAAATAAAATTTAAAAACTTAATTGTTATCTTGGTAATAATCTTTATGATTATTTATCTACTTATATAATATTAACTCCTAAGCAAATCTATTCATGTCCTTATATGTAATTTATCACTTAAAAGTACTTTTTAAAAAGTTTGGCCAAACACAAATTATTGCTCAAAAGTGCTTTTCAAATTGATTAGCCACACAAACTGCTTCTCTACAAAAGTACTTCTCAAAAAGTACTTCTGAAAAAAAGCACTTCTCAAAATAAGCTAATTTTTCCAGTTTGGCCAAACAGGCTATTAGTTTCAGCAAAAAACCATCTTGAAGAATTTAGAATTTCTCTGAAATATTTTCAGAAAACTATTCTCAAGTTCATTCGAGAAGACACAAACATTGTTAGTTATATTTTTATTATAATTTATTAATTTGAATAAAACATAAATTGAAAAAAATCTTTTCATCTCCTTAGAGATTTGGGGATGAAGAGGTTGGTCCTATGAATCATGAAAAAAAAGTGATAAATGGCAATTTAAAGTATAAAAATAACTAATGTCAAGTAATTTTATAATAAATAAATAAATAAATAATAATTAATAGCAACTCATTTAGAATACAGTTAGTTTTTTACTTATCTATCCTTATTTAGCACTTTTACCGAACCTGGGTCTTAACACTGAAATTAATAGAATTAGATTAATTTTCTTTCTAATATGGTATTTGAAAGATTTAATTATTTATTATTAATATAAATAAAATAATTTATTGTTGAGCTTCAAATTATTAATATTTAAATGTAATCATTATTTTATCAACTCAGGGTTTCATTAAAAAATAATTAATGACTATATTGTCTAGTCTGAAATCTATTTTTAGAGGGAAAAAGGCAAAAAATGCTTTGCCAAGAACATTTATGTTTTTAATATAGTATAAATATAGATAACTAATAGTTTTACTTGGAAATTTATGTTGAAGTATATATTGCTATAGACATCTTATTGTCCTCTCAATTTTGTTTAACAAATTGATGAACTGAATTTATATTTAAATTTTTGAGATTCAAAAGTTCAAAACTGAAATATTATCGACTACAATGTCCAGTTGCCTATAAAGTAGAAAGAGATGACGAATAAAAATATTTGGCTCAAAAGTTAACAATATAATTTGTAAGCTAGAAAACAATCAAAAACATGAAAGGGTAAATCGTAATCAAATATAATAGACCTAGAGATGTAAAAATGATGTTCTTGTTATAGATGTCCGTTGGAGATAGAGATAGAGAGAGAGTGAGAGAGAATAAGAGAGTAGTATTATTCCAGAATAATAATCATGTCCTTTTACAATGGGAAAGTCCCCTTTATATAGGGGAAGGCCTTCCTTGAAATAATTATAAAAGTACAAAAAGTGGTCGACGTCCTCCTAGAGAGGACGCCGGGTTTTAACTAGCGTCGCCTTCATCCTTACACCCGAGACGTACCCTTACTTTAGTAGACGTATACTTATTGGGCGTACCCTTCGGCGTAGAGATGTAGAGGGCCAAATTTGACACCATACAGTTAGTCCCTCAGCTCGTTGGAGGCGTATCCAGTAGACGTCTTCAATGGGCGGAAATGCATACCTCGTTTTTGGGAAATTTGACCTCGCCATTGGGGTGGTGACGTGAGTGAGGGGAAATATATGGCATCGTTGAGTTGTTGACGCGTGGCCCCCCTTTTTGAAATGACGTCATCGCCCGCATGCGTCATAATTACACTTGCTCCCGAGGCGGTTCAGGGGATGATGTGATATTTTGGTTTCCCGCGCCGGTTTTGAATCATGCCTCTTCGATTTCTGTGCATCCTAACCCTATAAATAGAGGGAAGGTTCAATCTATTTTATCTTTCGAACCTTTGAACTTTTTTTGCTTCCTTTTTCATCTCTCTTTCTGGTAATCGCTATTCCGTGCGAGACTCTTCCATTTCTTTTAAGACCACACTTCTTATCGTTAGAGCTTCGTTTCTCATAGAAAATATCATGACAAAACGTGGACAAAGTAGTAAAAAGGCCAAGGATAATGCCCCATCTAGGGCTCCGCCATCTTCCGGTAGTGAAGGGGAAAAGGCAGAGAAGGCCCTTGTTCCTCTTAGTATAGACAACGTCCTCTCGAAGGAGATACATGTTCGTAGAGATTTCCCAACTAAGAGCCTAGCCCTTCCCTGGGAGCACAGCGAGTTATTACAATCCCACTTGGATGAACTTCGAGAGACGTACCACATTCCAGACCACGTGGAGATAGTGTCAGCCGAGACGGACTATGCCAATGTGCATCGGCCTGGGTACTGCACATTCAATGAGTACCCGTTCTTGATCGGTTACAGTCTTCCAATCTACCCCCTAATGGAGGAGCTTTGCCATTTTTACAACGTGTGTCCGGCTCAGCTCACTCCCTGCACTTTTAAGGTATGCCGTATTATGACCACCTATGCGGCCAGGTCTGAGTGCAGTGTCTCGGTCCACCACCTCTTACAGTTGTTTAGCCCTAGTTACCTGAGGGGTACCATGCTGCAGCTGAAAAGTCGTGGCACAAGGGGCTTGGTATTTAAAGTCGATGACAAGACTAACCGCCACTTTTGGCGTAAATACTTCTACATCAGGACGGAGCACCTGGTGTCTAATCCCGAAGGGTTCCCGGAAAGATGGAATCCAGAACGTAAGTATTTTTATTTGTAGAATTCAGGACTGCTTGTGATTTTGACCATACGGCCATTGTGATTTCTTTTGCTTTTCCCCTTTTTTTGCAGCGAGGGCTTCTCCACCTTGGTTCATTGAAAATATTAGGTTGTGGGTGGAGAGAATGAATTCGTATGCGGAGGAATGAAGCATCTGGGCTGCGTTCCGTGAATGATATGGCCCGCCAGGTAACTCTTTGACTATGGTTTGGAGGTTTCCTTAGGTTTTGTTACCTGATTTATTCACGTTGGCAGGTCGGAGCGCCCCCAAGAAGAAGAAGAGTGTCATTACCTCACCTGGGGCGGGGACAGACTTTGAAGAAGAATACATACTATGTGGCTCGCCCAGTGATGGCATTCCGGAGGTTCCTCAACCTGAGGTTGCGCCTGTGGCGGCGTCCACAAGTGAAGAGACTCCTTCACTGCCATCCCCACGGCCTGTGGAGGAGACTTCCGAGGTCGAGGAGCTGCCGGAAAGGAAAATATATCGGTTGATGACTGGCAAGGGGATAGCCACAGAAGATGAGAGGGCGAGTGAGCCCCGTCGGGAGTCAAGGCCAGTTTTTATGGCCGATGCCATCCGTTCTGGGAGGTCGGCTCCCCAAGGGAGGGCAGTTCCTGACACCACCCCAACACGTATTCCGGAGAGTAGCTCGTCAGCTACTGCTGAAGAAGCGGGTGATGGTGAGAGGGTGGACCCTGAGGCCGCCCCCACGGATACAGATGCATTAACGAGAGGTCCGGCCACGTGGGAATGATGGCGGGTAGATCCAACTGCCGAATTCTGATCCCGGGTGGGTATAACCTGTTGCAACACAGCGAGCAGGCCGCAGCGGATATGACTCTGTTGTGCGCGACCACTGAGCGTGAAATGTTAAAAGGTGTTAGCGATGGGGAATTATCCCGGAGGGTTGCTGGCGCGGCGTTGCAGGTATATTTCGGTTTTCTTCACGCATCGTAAAGTAAATTTTGATGTATACTGACTTGCTTTTCCTTTTTTTCCACTTCTTTAGACTCTCATCTTGGAGGTAGAGAGGGGACGTCGAGCGCAAAGGAAGTCCACCACCTTAAACAAACTGGTAAAGAAGTATCATCAATGCCGTGCCAAGCATCAAGCATTGGTGGACCTACTCAAGAAGGACCCAGAATTTCGGGTTTTCCGTGAGGGCTTGGAGCAGTCGGAGGCCCAGCTGAAGCGCAGGGTAGTTGAGCTGGAGAACGTTGATGACCAGCTGATGGCCGCTTTGGCTCGGAATATTGAACTGGAGACTCTTTTTCCAGCCAAAGGAAGAGGAACTGGAGGTCGGTTGTGGGGTAGCGGCGGAAGCCGCTGATTTATGAGCCAAGGTCGCTGCCTTGACCGTCGAGCTCAATGCCAAGGCAGCGGAGGTTGAGGCCCTTAAGTAGACTGTTGCGTCCAGGTCCGATGAGGACGCGCATGGTGAGGCACGGGAGATGTGGGTATACGCCGAAGCCAAGTTAGTCGTGTTCGAAGAATTTTTAGCTGCAGGCCGAGCTACTGAGGCGGAGGTTCAGGATCAGCGACGTATAGCTCAGGTCGCCCGCGAAGCCTGCGGGTATAGTTCAGATTCCCCAGACCAGGCGGGCTATAATTCCGAAGATGTTAACCATCTAGGTTCCGGGTCCTGGATCTCTGCAAATTATCAGGCCGGGGGCGGTAGTGGACGAGATGGCGGACCAGCGGGGAACGGTGCACGGAATGACGACCCTCCTTAGGACTTGTATTCATTTTGTTTTGCTGTTTTTGGAGATGTAAATGGGTTCTTTTGTACATGTATTTTTTGATGATAATGGAAGTTATACTTTTGCTGTTACTCTTTTCCTTTTGTATCTTTTATTTCTGGTATCTCGTCTTCGCACAGTGGGTGCTCGCTTGTTTGTAAGGTTCTTAGTGTGCTTCTCGAACGTTGCTTGTGTTATCCACCGATAGGAGGTGGCTTTGATGCTAAATAGTGGCGGCTTTAGTTAATAGTGGCATTGTTTCACCTGCTACTTGTGTGCCTTACGCCGCAATCGAACAGGATTAGCGATCGTTGGTGACGGCGGCCTTAGCCGTAATATTGTTGATGGCCTTAGCCATGTATGTGACATTGACTCTCGTCGAGTTACTCGTTTGTCGTAGTCGAACTGGGTTAACTTACTGACGACGATGGCTTTAGCCTTTTACATGTTGGGAACGGCCTTGGCCGTATATGTGACTTTGACTGTTGTCGAGTTACTTCGTTTGTCGTAGTCGAGCTGGGTCGACTTATTGATGACGATAGCCTTAGCCGTTTGCACGTTGGAGATGGCCTTGGCCATATACATGACTTCGACTGTCGTCGAGTTACTTCGTTTGTCGTAGTCGAGCTGGGTCGACTTATTGACGACGATGGCCTTAGCCGTTTGCACGTTGGAGATGGCCTTGGACATATACGTGACTTCGACTGTCGTCGAGTTACTTCGTTTGTCGTAGTCGAGCTGGGTCGACTTATTGACGATGATGGCCTTAGCCATTTGCACGTTGGAGATGGACTTGGCCATATACGTGACTTCGACTGTCGTCGAGTTACTTTGTTTGTCGTAGTCGAGCTGGGTAGACTTATTGACGACGCTGGCCTTAGCCATTTGCACATTGGAGATGGCCTTGGCCATATACGTGACTTCGACTGTCATCAAGTTACTTTGTTTGTCGTAGTCGAGCTGGGTCGACTTATTGACGATGATGGCCTTAGCCATTTGCACGTCGGAGATGGCCTTGGCCATATATGTGACTTTGACAGTCTTCGAGTTACTTCGTTTGTCTTAGTCGAGCTAGGTCGACTTATTGACGATGATGGCCTTAGCCATTTGCACGTTGGAGATGGACTTAGCCGTTCATACATTGGAGATGGCCATAGCCGTTCATACATTGGAGATGGCCATAGCCGTTCAAACATTAGAGATGGCCATAGCCGTTCATACATTGGAGATGGCCATAGCCGTTCATACATTGGATATGTCCATATCCGTTCATACATTGGAGATGGCCATATTCGTTCATACATTGGAGATGGCCATAGCCGTTCATACATTGGAGATCATGCTAGGCCAGTCCCTTCATGCCAGTCAGGAGGGCGTATGGAGTGGCTGGTGTGATAAACTTGTTTCGTAAGTATCTCCAGGTGTCCCCTCTTCCGCCTCATTAAAAACCTTCCCGAGAAAACCCAATTGAAACAAAACTCGGGTAAGGGAAAAAGAGTGCGACTCGGGAGACGCCTTCCAGAAATGGAAATACTTGAGGTGGGCGACGTTCCAATTGTTTTGGAGCGCCTTTCCTTCCATTGTTTCTAATTGAAATGCTCCTTTATTTGCTGCTGCTGTGATTTTGTATGGTATGTCCCAATTGGTGCCCATCTTTGCTTCGCTTGGGTCTTTTGACGCCAACGTTTTGGCTTTGAGGACGTAGTCACCCACTTTGAGTGGTCGTATTTTGGCCTTCTTGTTGTAGTACCTTTCGACTTGTTGTTTCTGGGCCGCCATTCTTATGTGGGCCATTTCTCTTCTTTCCTCGGCCTCATCGAGGTGTTGAAGTCTGTTCATGTCGTTCTCTACTTCGCTTGTATGTGAATACCTCAAGCTTTGTTCACCGATTTTGACTGGTATGATCGCGTCGCTTCCGTAGACCAATGAGTATGGTGTTTCTCCTGTGGAGGATATGGACGTGGTCCGGTGTGCCCATAACACTTCCGGTAGTCGCTCAGGCCATAGCCCTTTGGCGTCCTCGAGCTTATTCTTCAGTATGTTCAGTATCATTTTGTTGGACAACTCTGCTTGGCCGTTGGCGGAGGGGTGGTATGGTGTGGAGTGTATTCGCCTAATATGCCATTTGTCAAAGAACTCTGTTGTCTCCTGACCGATGAACTATCATCCGTTGTCGTAGCTGATTTCTTTGGGGATGCCGAAGAAGCAGATGATATTCTTTCATATGCAGGCGATGACTTCCTGTTCGCGTATTTGGGTGTACGCACCTGCTTCCACCCACTTGGAAAAATAGTCAGTTAAAACTAATATAAATCGTACCTTTCCTCGTCCTGCTGGTAGCGGACCGACTATGTCCATTCCCCATTTGATGAAAGGCCATGGGAAAGTGACTGAGTAGAGAGGCTCTCCTGGTTGGTGTATCATGGGGGCGTACTTTTGGCATTGTTCGCATCGGCGGACATATTCCGCCGCGTCTTTTTTCATAGTTGGCCAATAGTAGCCGGCCCGTATTAAGCAGCGCACGAGGGTGCGGTTACCTGTGTGGGTACCGCAGTGACCTTTGTGTACCTCTTCGAGTACTGGCGTCATTTGGTGCGGCCCTAGGCACTTGGCCAGGGGTCCGCCAAACATCCTTTTGTAGAGCTCGTGATTTATCAGGCAATACCGGGCGGCCTGTACGCGGAGCTTCTTGGCTTCTTTTTTGTTAGGTGGGAGTGTTCCATCCTGCAGATAGGACACAAACTGGTTGCTCCAGTCCCAAGTCAAGTTTAAGGAGAGTACCTCAGTGTGATCATTGGCTGAATGAATGAGGGTGACCACGCTTTCTTTGTCGAAGTTTTTAGTGGTTGCGGCCAATTTTGCTAGGCCGTTTGCCTTAGCATTCCGCGCTCTCGAAACCTATTCGAAGCGGCACTCGTCGAGCTCAGTCATTAATCTGTGGATTTCTGACTGGTACTTTTGCAATCTCTGCTCCTTGATTTGGTAAGTTCCAGTGACCTGGTTCACCACGATCTGTGAGTCGCAATGGAGAATGAGTCGTCGAGCTCCATACTTGATGGCTAGTTTTATACCTGCAATAATAGCCTCGTACTCGGCCTCGTTTTTAGTCATCTCGGGACATCGTATGGACTGGCGAATTATTTCACCTGTGGGGACCTCGAGAACGAGTCACAGTCCCGATCCCGAGGCATTGGCGGTGCCGTCAGTGTAAAGAGCCCATAGGTCGGTATTGGAGGGGGCACGATGTGCTTCTCATTCCGCCTCCAGTAGTGTTTCTGCGTTGAAGTCGGCTACGAAGTCGGCGAGTACTTGCGACTTGATGGCAGTTCTCGGGAGATACAAAATATCGTGCTCGCTCACATCTATGGCCCATCGGGCGAGCCTGCCTGATAGCTCAGGCTTATATAGGATGCTTCTCAAGGGGAAGGTTGTCACTACTTTTATGGGGTGGCATTGAAAATAGGGTCGGAGCTTCCGTGAAGCTACGACCAGCGCTAGAGCTAATTTTTCAAGGTGCGGATACCGTGTTTCGGTGTCTACTAAGGTTTTGCTAATATAGTAAATGGGGGATTGCGTACCTTTGGTCTCACGAACCAATACTGCGCTGACGGCGACCTCGGATACGGCCAGATACACCAGCAGGGGCTTGTCTGGATTTGCTTTGGCCAGCAGTGGTGGCGAAGATAGGTACACCTTCAGTTTTCTCAAGGCTTCGACGCATTCCTCATTCCAATAGTAAACCATTTTCCTTTCTCAGTACATAGAAGAATTTGTGGCATCTGTCGGAGGATCGCGAGATGAATCTAGATAGGGCGGCTATTCGTCCCGTCAGTTTTTGCACTTGTTTCTTGCTGTTCAGCATATCAGGTATTGCGTTTATCGCCTTGATCTGATATGGGTTAATTTCGATACCTCGTTGTGATACAAGAAATCCTAAGAATTTCCCTGAGGCTACACCGAAGGCGCATTTCTCGGGGTTTAGTTTTATCCCGTACCTCCTCAATATTCCGAAGGCTTCGTTCAGATGGTCGATGTGGTCCTCTTTTCTTGTCGACTTCACCAAAATATCGTTGATATAGACTTCCATAGTCTTATCGAGCTGCTCTTTGAACATCTTGGTGACCAGTCTCTGGTATGTAGCCCCTGCATTTTTTAGCCTGAAGGGCATTACCTTGTAGCAGTAAGTCCCTTGATGGGTGATGAAAGTCATCTTCTCCTTATCCTCCTCGGCCATCATGATTTGATTATAGCCGGAGTAGGCATCTAGGAAGCTCAACAGCTTATGTCCTGCGGTGGCGTCGATCAATTGGTCGATGTGAGGTAGTGGGAATGAATCCTTCGGGCATTCTTTGTTCAGATCGGTGAAATCTACGCACATTCTCCACTTCCCGTTTTTCTTTTTGACCATGACGATGTTGACAACCTATTGGGGGTACTTTGATTCCCTGGTGGAGCCATTGGCAAGTATTTTGTCTACTTCGTCACTGACCGCTTCATTGATTGCGGCGCTGAATTTCCTTCTCATTTGTCGTATGAGCGGATGGAATGGATCGACGTTCAACTTGTGGGTGCTGATACCTCGTGGGATTCCCGGCATATCTGAATGGGAGAAAGCAAATAGATCTGCATGGTTAGTTAGGAATTCACGATACTTACTTGGGTTGGCGAGGCTGTGCTCGATGTAGGCTTTCTTCGCTGGGTCGGTGTCATCTAATTGGACTGGGTCGAGATCTTCGATCGTTGTTTTACAGGCTTCCACAATGTCGGGATCTCTAATGGCATCCGTTTTTGGGTTGACTTTAATCCCCGACGCGACTAATTTCTATGCCTCCGCACTCGCCCCCTTCAGTTGTTGGGTGTGGGCGCAATCTTGAGCTATTTTGTAGCACTCCTGCGTGGTGCGTGGCTCGCCCCTTATGCTGAATACTCCCCGTGGGGTAGGGAATTTGATCACTTGGTAAAGGCTTGAAGGGACCGCTCGCATGGCGTGTATCCATGGGCGTCTTATTATGACCTTGTACATCGCTTCTTGGTTCATCACGTGAAAAGTTATTTCCAGCGTGACTCCTCCCGCTAAGACGGGCAGTGTTATTTATCTGAATGTCTGTTCCACTGCATTGTTGAAACCAGTTAGTGTTATGCAGTGCGGTATTACCCTATCCTCGAGTCCCATTTGTGCGAGGACCCTTGGGTGGATAATACAGGCGCCACTTCCATCGTCGATCATGACTCTTTTAACATCTGTATCAGCGATACGTAAAGTAATAACTAAAGCGTCATAATGAGGGAAAGGCAAACTGTCGGCATCTGACTTATCGAAGGTGATACTATCTTCGAAGTCGTCATACCATTCATGGGCGACGGTCCGCTTCAGTCTGTGTGTGTTGGCGAATTTGACGTGATTGATCACTGAGTCGTCGCCACCTCCGACGATCATTTTTATCGTTCGTGTTGGAGAAGGCGGCTTTGGCGGCCCGCGGGGTTGTTCCCGTCCGCGTGCAAAGTTGATTTTCCCTTTGTCGTTGAGTAATTCCCTCAGGTATCCCTGGTTCAGCATCCTGACCACTTCTTGCCGTAGGCCTATGCAATCCTCGGTCTTGTGTCCCCGTTCCTGATGGAACTCACATAGGACGTTTGATTTACTTGTGGCAGGGTCTGATTTCATCTTCTGCGGCTATTGCACCTTGGTGCCCAGCTTTTCCAGTGCGTACACTATTTCTGAAGGAGACACGCAAAAGTTATGGGCGGATAATAAGGGAGGCGTACCTCTTTCATTTCGGAGTGGGGCGACGTGTCGCTGTAATGCGTCTGTATGTCTTGGTGGCGGATGGGAGGATCTGGTGTATGGCTGATGTCGGTCTCTGTTGGAGCGTGGGAGTTGTTCTCGTCGTCCTTTTTTGCGTCGATCTCTCCTTGTTTCTGAGTGTATCGCTGTTAGCCGTTGGGTCGGCCCATTAAGATCATCTTCGTCCGCTCGTACCTCGGCGCAATAGGCGTTGTGGATTTCCTCCCATGTGGTAGGGGGATATTTCATGAGGCGGCTCAGCAGCTTCTTGGTCGCCCTCGAACAGTCCCTGCTTAGCCCGTTCTGGAAAGCGGCGACTGCCATACCTTCCGATACGTTTGGCAGACTCATCCTTACCCTGTTAAACCTGGCTAGGAAGTCCCTGAGCCCTTTTCCTGTGGTTTGTCTGACGGCGAAAATGTCGTTGACCCTTGCTTCCTCTTTCTTCGCACCTGCATGGGCGGTGACGAACTTATCCGCCATTTCCTCGAATGTTGATATCGCCTTAGCTGGTAACTGAGAGTACCATGTCAAGGTCCCCCCTGTCAACGTCTCGCCAAACTTCTTCAGTAGCACCGACGGTACATGTTCTTTTGATAGGTCGTTGCCCTTCACAGCAGTGACGTAGTGGATCAGATGATCCTCGGGATATGTGGTTCCGTCATACACCCTCAAGTAGGGAGGCATCTTGAAGGTCTTTGGGATAGAGTAAGGGAAAGCTTCTTCAGTGTATGGTTGTTCTACGAACCTCCCCACGTCGCGTTTTGGTAGCAACTTGGGAGCTCCGGGGATCTTGTCGACCCTCTCCTGGTGTTCCTTCATTTGGTCGCGGAGTGCCTTATTTTTGTTTTCCATTTCTTCCATCTTCTTTAGGATAGCTGTTAGCGTACCATCGCTGGTCTGGGCCTCGATGGGTTGGTTATTTATTCATGTAACCTCAGGTTCGCCCATAGCAGCGGTGGTGCTTACTATCGGTACACGCCTGATGTTGCCTTGCGTTGATTTCTAAACCAAGCCACTTAGGGTGTTTGTTAGCCACTTTTCCAGTAGCTTTTTAACCACCGAGGGTGCTTCTTTATCAGCAGATGCGGAAGCTTCTTTTTCGTGCAAGATCGTCAAATCTTCGGATGGGGAAGATGAGATCTCCGCACCTGGTGTGATGCTAGGGGTTGCATTCATGATGACATCATCACTAGCCTCGTTGAGAGGACCAAGAAGATTGGCTGTGACACCCACAATGTCTTTCGATCTTGTGTTATTTTCGGCCATCTTTTGTTTTCGTGTGGTGTAGAGAAAGGTGGTTGGTTGATCTATAGGTGGATACTATGATTTTGATTCTCGAAATTCCCACAGACGGCGCCAAATTGTTTGGCTCAAAAGTTAACAATATACTTTGTAAGCTAGAAAACAATCAAAAACATGAAAGGGTAAATCGTAACCAAATATAATAGACCTAGAGATGTAAAAATGATGTTCTTGTTATAAATCTAATATTATAAGTTGATAATATGAACTCAAGAGAAGATGTTCGTTGGAGATAGAGATAGAGAGAGTGTGAGAGAGAATAAGAGAGTAGTATTATTCCAGAATAATAATCATGCCCTTTTACAATGGGAAGGTCCCCTTTATATAGGGGGAGGCCTTCCTTGAAATAATTATAAAAGTACAAAAAGTGGTCGACGTCCTCCTAGCGAGGACGCCGGGTTTTAACTGGCATCGCCTTCATCCTTACACCCGAGCCGTACCCTTACTTTAGTAGACGTATACTTATTGGGCGTACCCTTCGGCGTAGAGATGTAGAGGGCCAAATTTGACATCATACAAAAAACAATTTGGTTTGTACTGTAGAGAAACGTATAACAAATCACCTCTAAAAATAGCATGTTTCCCCTAAAAAAATATGGAGTTGTATATTAGTTACGGCAAAAATAATGAAAAGAGAAAATTTTGGTGTTATGTAGGTAATATAGTTATGTTATAATATTTAAATAAAGAAAGGATTAATATAAAGCAAAAAATCTTCATTGATTTTAAAGTCCTTATACGAAAAGATTTAACAATTAATACTTTCGTTAACTTTAAATCTAAATATTGGGTGATTAACTAAATGACCTTTTTGTCTAGTCTGAACTTTATTTTTAAAGAGTAAAAAAGACAAACGATATTTCGCTAAGGGTCTTCGTGTTTTTAATATAATATAGATAGATAGATATAGATTTTTGTTAGGGATGCAAATGGGGTGGGGTAGGGTAGGGCCTATCAACGTTTCGCTCTTTTCTTTTAGTATAACATTTGTACATAGCTAAGCATAAGAACACTGTTATCTCTTTCTAATGCAGGCAAGGTATTTGTGTAGAAGCTCGTTGCTTAAAAAGGCCTTTTCGAATTGGGCCTCAGGCTACCAAATTACTCTCTATTGGAACTAAGAGCTCACCTGCAACCTGGGTAGAAATTTCAAAATAACCAGATTTACAATTGGTCATTCAAAAATAGCTCAATTTTAAAAGTAATCGAAATTTAGCCATTTTTTATGTAAAGATAAATTTGAGCGAAAACACTGTTCAAAACCCGAAAAGTACGCCAGTTTATTATGCTGGAGTTAGGGGTGTTCATGGTTCGTTTTGGATCGGTTTTTCCCTAAAAAGAAACCAAACCAAGTAAGTCGGTTTTTTAAATATTAGAACCAAACCAAACCAATTAAGTCGGTTTTTTCTCGATTCAGTTTATGTCGGTTTTTCGATTTTTTCTTAAATATAAGACATACACTACCAAACACACATTTCGGCGACCACATTTTCAACGTAACACTATCACATCAATTGCCCTTTGAGAAATCTATTATTTACCAAGATATATTAATGATAATTGAATCAAATAGTGATGAATAATTTAAGGACTCAATTAAAAATACATTATTTTTAACATGAAATAGATTACTACACTTAACAAAAGAAAATTGCCAATTAAACTAGAATGTAAAGGTAAAGAACTGTACTAAAAGTGCAAACGATTAATATTTACTATTAAAAATTTAAGACTTGTATAAAAGTATACATATATATTGGTGTAATAATAAATTTAAAATAGCTATTCCTATATTCGATTTGGTTTGTTTTTTTTTTGAATTAAAACCAAAACCAAACCAAATTTGATCGGGTTTTTAAATTTCAAAACCAAAACCAAACCAAACCAAAAAGTATCGGTTTTTTTGGTCGGTTTGGTTTGGTTTTTGGTTTGGTTCGAATTTTCGGATTTTTATGAACACCCCTAGATGAAGTTCCAGCATATGTATACTTGAACTCCACCATATTATACTGGAGTTCCAGGATAAGTATGCTGGAACTCCAGCATAATATAGTGGAGTTTGGAGCACCGGTGCTCCAATCTCCAGTATATTATACAGGAGCCAGCAAAGTATACCAGTCCAGCATAATATGCTAGAGTTCATACACAGGTGCACCGAACTCCAGTATATTATGCTAGACCGGTCTCTGTTGCAGCAAGATAGTGATTATTTTTTATTGACTTGGTAAACGATGACTATTTTTGAATGATCAGTAAGAAAACTGGCTATATCGTGCTATTTTTACTGCAGCCTGCCCTGCCCCATTGAAATTTTTAAAAAATTAAATTTTGCCTGCCCTACCCTATTTATTTTACGGAAAAGGGTCTGATATATCCTTGTACTACGGTAAATTATTTAAAATTATCCCCCATTATACTATTGGGCCATAAAAGTCCCTACCGTCCAACTATCCTAACAAATCTGCCCTTATTTTGACGGAAGCACCACGTGGCCAGATTTAAAAAGAGGCAAGGATGGATGCCACGTGAAACTTCCGTCAAAGTAAGGGTAGATTTGTTAGGATAGTTGGACGGTAGGGACTTTTATGGCCCAATAGTATAACGGGGGACAATTTTAAACAATTTACCATAGTACAAGAATATTTCAGACCCTTTTTCGTTTATTTTATCCCCTACCCCGCCCCCGCGCTAATTGCCATTCCTAAATTTTTTGTGTAGTACAAAGCATTAGTTTCTTCCATGAAAAGATTGTGTGGCATATAGTATTGATTCACATTTCTAGAGGCCATTCTACCTTATTTATTCCTTTGTTTTCAGCTTTTTCTATTTTATGTTTTACTGGTAGTTAGAAGTATCCGAAATGAGTTCCATATCTAAAATTAGTTCGGGCTGTCGCCATTGCCAATCCGATGAATTCATGACATACGTTTTACATACTTTACCAGAATTTTGGAAAGAAAAAAAAAGAAAAAGACTAGATCATTCATTTTCAAATTTTAGTTGAATTGATTTTAGATTGGCAAATGGTCAAAAATTGAATGAAAGCAAATAATAAAGCAATGATAATATAAAACGAATGATTCTTCTCTCATCACAAAATTTTAGTATAACTCCTTTATTTGACTCTGTACAGATGTTTATTTTTGCGGGGAAAAGGGCCAAATTTGACTCTTTACTATGAGAAAATGGTCACTATTATCCTTCGTTATACATATATGTACAAAAATACCTATGCCGTTATCCAAATGGTTCAAATATACCCCTTCTCTGTTAAGTTTGTCCAAAGATAGTCTCTCAATCCTATGTGACTAATATTTTGATAAAGTGGACACCGCGTGGCATGCTACCTCAACTTTGTTTTCTTCCATTTGCAACCTTCTTTCCCAACCCATTTTACCCCTTCCCTCAACTTCGTCTTCCTCCACTTGCAATTCACAATAGTGAAGTACGGCACATTTTCTTTGCATATGGATCTTTTCTAACTTCAACTGGCATAAACTTTTAGTACTAAATTCAGGGTATTTCACCAACTCCGAAACTTTATCAAACATTTGGTAGTAGGAAGTTATATTGCGCTCGGGCGATATTGGGGTTCTTTATGACAAAGGGCTACTATTCAATGGATAAAATCTACAACTTCATTTAAATGACATAAGACCAGCAAATAGTAAATCCGAGAGTAACAACAACAACGATCCAGTAGAATTCCATTAGAATCCCACAAGTGGGGTCAGGGGAAGGTAATAGAGAAGATGTTTCCGATAGATCCTCGGCTAAAGAAGATGAAAAGAGACGATGGCGCAGTAAAATCAGCGTAAATAATGAATTGCAATATTCATAATTTCAAACCTCATTAAAGCTTAAGCAATTGAAGAATATATATATTTTTTAAATTAATGTACTATGTTTTTTACGCGTCAACCAAAATGTATAGTTTTACCCTTTTTACCTTTTAGTAGTGGTAAATTTTATACTTTGTTCGCTCATACGATTCTTCACTCATCACGTTTTTTTTTTTTT
>MDKF010961270.1:0-61222 GCA_026770625.1 Nicotiana glauca | reverse complement strand
TATTTTTAATTAATTTAAACAAATTAACATGCATACACAAAATGCAAATAAATTTCACAAAATCACACACACAATGCAAAAACTATTTATTTTGAAATTTTGGGAATAATTCTCACATAAGGCAAAAATCACGTGCTCACAACTCCTTTTATTATGCCCTTCACGGGGTGTAAAAGCGGAAAAAGGAGGTGTGACAGTGAGTAATAAACATAAATAAAGGTTGAGGATAAGAAATCCTGAATAGGCACAAAGTAATTCTGTAAATACAGCAACTTGAACCCAGTAGTATAAAATCAGTAAATCAATAAAAACAGTTATGAAAATACCACAACAGATAAATAAGTAAATGACAATCAAATATGCAATGCAACACATAGACCGGTACTCTCCAGTACCCGCTGTAGCGTGCAACCCGCTCCATTTATTTATCATCGACGGCACTCACTGGGGGTGTGCAGACTCTGGGAGGGGACCCTTACGGCCCAAGCGCAATAATAAGCTATCTTGTGGCATCAACTAGGCCCTCGGCCTCATATCAATATCAATATCATACCGCTGCGGTGCGCAGCTCTATCCCATACTCAGTCCAAAATCACATTAGCCTCACGGGCACAATAATATAGAAATATTCAGCCCAAACTTCGTTTAAAAATATTAATTAGGTTTCTAGTTTGAGAAAAGGTGGCTGAGTTTGCAAAACAATATTAAATACTAGGACTGAGTTCAATAATATATAAAAATTGTAAGAAACCGGTAATAGCAATCCCTGAAGGATTCAATCAATTGGCACGAAGCCCAAATATAGCAATCAGCTCAATTATAATGATAATAAATGAATTTCAATCAAATACGCAGTATATTCATCTAACGGGACGGACCAAGTCACGATCCCCAACAGTGCTCTACCCTACGCTCGCTACCCTGCGTGCAAGTCACCTCAATATAGCACTACGATGTGCAAATACGGGATTTCAAACCCTCAGGATATCATTTACATCTATTACTCACCTCAAGCTGGCCAATATCCTAGATCGCTATGCCCTTACCTCTCAAATCGACCTCCTCGTGCACCGAATCTGATCAAAACCACAACGAATACGTCACAATATGCCAATGGAACAATACCCAATCGAAAACAATCAAAAAGTAGCAAAAAATCTTGAAATTAGCAAAACCCGAGCCTCGGGCCCACTTCTCAAAAATCAGAAAATTTAACATCAACGGATTCCTTATCTCGCCACGAGTCTATACATATAAAGATTACCAAAGTCGGAGTCCAAATGACCCCTCAAATCCCCATTCTTAACTCTCTTAAGTTCAAGCCCTAACCTCCATTCTAACTCCTTAATTCCTTAGTTTTTCAGTTTAAATTCATGTAATAACACCTTAGAATTGTGTTTTAGACTCAGAAATCCTTACCTCAAAGAAGTCCCTTGATTTCTCTCTTCCAACTCGCCCAAATTCTCCAAGTCCGAAGTGAAAAATATGAAACCCTTTAAAATTTTGCGAAGGAGAAATTAAATAGCACTGACCAGTCATTTCCGCATCTACGGCTTATGTGGTCAATGCACTGCTTCTGCGGTTGAATTTTCGCACTTGTGCCTTTCGCTTATGCGGACAAAACTCGTTGCGATTTCCCTTTAATTCTCCAAACTCTGCATCTGCGGTACCTCGTCGCATCTGCAACTCCGCAGATGCGGTCAGCAACTCCTCACCTGCGATACCTGCCGCTTCTGCGGCTCACATCTCGCTTCGGCAGTCCCATTTCTGCAAAAGCGAAAATACCAGAAGCAGCTACAAAAAATCTTAAGTTCACAAACCAAAACTTCTAGTTAACTATCCGAAATCACCCCGAGGCCCCCGGGACCTCAACCAAAAGTACCAACACCTCCTATAACATCATTCAAACTTGTTCCAATCATAAAAATACCTCAAACAACACTAAAACCATCATTTCTCATCGAATTCAAGCCTAAGTTCTTTAAAAACTTCCGAAATACGCATTCGATCAAAAACCTAACCAAATTACCTCCTATTGGTCTGAAATTTTACACGCACATCCCAAATCACCTAACGGAGCTACTGCCGGAATTCCATTCCGATCCTCGGGTCAAAATCTCACATATCAATCGAAATTCGCCAAAATACTAACTTCGCCAATTCAAGCCTAATTCTACACCAGACCTCCAAAATCACTTCCGATCACACTCCTAAGTCATAAATCATCTAACGAAGCTAACCAAATCATAAAAGCTTCGATCCGAGCTCATATACAAATAAGTCAACTCTCGGTCAAACCTTTCAAATTCAAAGCTTTCAACTAAAACTGTTCTTTCAAATTCATTCCAAATCATCCTAAAAACTAAAACCAACGATTTACATTAGTCATAATACATAACACGGGGCAAGTCATGCCTAAGAACTGGCGATCAAAGTACAAAAGTTCAAAACGACCGGTTGGGTCGTTACATTCATGCTCGCAGGTCTCTATAGACATGTCGAGAATCCTCCAAGTAGGCGATCAGCTCAGCGGAAGAATGTTGGTGCACTTTATTTGCTCTGGACTTGCTTATTTGGTCAGTATAATTTAGATGTATATTATTTGGTATGGTGGGGCTCTGTCCTGTCCATTACAAGAAAATTATGTATTACATGAAAATTTTGGTGAGGATTATATAAGAAAATCTGTAGCAAACTAAGGTTCATGCGGATTTTCCTTCCAAAAATATTCCAATGGAAAACCTTTATTACATGGGGATTTTTATCCCCAGGTAATGTACTTGGGGATTTTGAATCCACATGAAAATTACCTGGGGTTTTAAATTCGCATGTAAATTACGTGCGATTTTTTTCATAGGAAAATTCAGATATTCCCATGAAATTTTGGTAAAAAATTAATGAAACTTAAGGAGTTTTCTAGGAAATAGCTGCAAGTACATCCCAATGAAAATTCCCAATGTCCGAAATTTTTAGACGAAAAATTAGAATTATATATATATATAATTCCCAACCTACTGAGACAAGACACTATATTATTTTATTTTATTATTATATTATTTTATCATTTTTCATTAATTACCGTTTCTAATTAGTTAGTAATTTTTTAATTATTTTTCCCCTTCCAATGTGTTAGTATCGGTAATTAGTACTCCAATAATCCCCCTAAATGTATAATGTAACACCCTGGATATTTGTGGTTCACTCGAGGCTTACCTATACGTCCTTTATCGGATGTTTAGTTTATAAAGTGCAAATATTTATGACTCTTTGCCGATGTGGGACAAGTATATCCCAACTACCAATTCCCAATGTAGTACTATTACTAATGCTTACCTTTTTTTAAAAAAAATTCATTAAAGGATGCATTAATTAAGGATTCCTTAAAACAAATAAAACACTTTTTTCCAAGTAATAGCAAATTAAATTTATATTACTTTCGAATTTAAGATCCTTAGTTTTTTTAAAATTTTCATTTATATTTCTGGAATAACATATTACTTTTTTTTATTATAAAAAAACACTAATTAACAAGAATCAAATACATTGTACATAATAATTAGTAAGAATTATTTCACTAATCCTAATAAAATACACATGATTAAGTTATTTTATTAATAATGGTAGGATTTGATCAGGAAATAATATTAAAAAGTAAAATTATAAGAGTATTCGATAGTAAGTTTCAACACTAAGAATCTCAAACTATATCATTTTATATATGCTATAATTGACTTTTATCTAATCAACTACATATGAAAAAATGACATACATAAGATAGAAAGTTAATAAAACATAGTTCAAACTATATCATTTTATATATGCTATAATTGAAAAAATGACAAACATAAGATAAAAGTTAATAAAACTTAATTACATTTTTATAAATGTAACGTAATTTTTATCTACTTAGAAGTTAAACTTAAATAGGTGTCAACAATTTAGCTATATTTAGTATATTTTTTTGATGATATTAGTTGAAATATTTCAAATATAGTCGCATTTTAACTTTATTATGTTCTTTATATCAACCATATTAAATTTTTAATTCTTAAAATAATTTGTTTTGTGATAATCATTTTATTATTGAATTTGCTGAAAAAGTAATAACCGACTATGTTATGCTAAATGACTTATAATGCCCAATCCAAACATATATACATCATTAATTTTTATATAGGATTAACAATTTCTATTTACCTACGCATAAATAGATAATTATATGGATAAAATTAATTCTCAAATATTATATATCTAATTGAAACAACAATAATAAAATTTCTATCAAAATACTAAGAATAAATACCCAATCAAAACCGTCTATTAAAATACTCAAGTAAATTCTAAAGAAATAAATTTTGTTTAAAACCACATAAATAATCTCTAATTAATTTCTTAGGTAATAAATATTTTAGGTAAATCCCAAGCTATATTACAAAGAATAAATTTGTAGAAAAATTACAATAATATAATCCCCATGTAATTTCACCAAATAAGTAAATCGCAAGAAAAAGAATTCTACCTATATTCACGTCAACCAAATCTCTAGGTAATTCCCAATTTAAGAAAATTCATAGGTAAATCCCCAAGAAAATATTCCTTACTCAATTTGTAGCACTAATATCTCAAGGTAATTCCCCAGCTAAGATAATCCCCAGCTAAATCTCAAAGAAAAAATCTCCAGCTAAATCCGCCGCAATAATATCCCCATGTAATTTCTCAAATAAGCAAATCCCCAGATAAATCCCCAACTAAAGTCGCATGTAGAGGATTTTCCTTCGAATTAACATATAATTTTATTTTCATTTTTCTTTATTTGCTTACCTTCGAATTTTCCAACGGAAATGTACTTGCTGATTTATTTTCGCGGGTAATTTTTCAGATAATATTTTGGCACATAATGGCGCCAAAGTTATCTGCGAATTTTTCTAGAAAAATATTTTTCGCATGTAAAATATTTTAAATTTAGGAATAATAATGTTTCCCATAAAAATCGGCAGGTATTATGTGCGAATTAAATCCTCAGCATGTAATTAGCACTTTTTTTGTAGTGGACCCTTATGACAATTATGTATCCTTAGAGGCTAATAAACAGATGTCATGTACGTAAAAGATTGTATGGCTTTGTTGGCCTATGTTCGGTATACGAATGGTTATTTTGGCCTTATATACCTGTGTGTTATATGTATAAGTTTGGATTACATGTTGGATCGTCCAATATCAAATATTTCTCCATATTTTATTGTACTAGTCTCATGACAGCCTCTCTGGCTTATTTACCTATAATAATATGATATGAAAGATACATTACATAGTTATTCGGTTGAGTAAGGTACCCGATGTCCATTGCCGTCCATCAATTTGGATCGTGACACAAAGCTTGCCCTGCCCTGCGCGGCCCCCCAATTGACATCTCTGCTTTTCGGGAACTGAGGGGGATAGGGGCCGAAGTGGAGTTAATTTTGGGCCAATCCACAGCTTCTTAAGAACTACTATGAATTTGGGCCGATCCAAAAAGCTATCTAATTGAAGAAAACAATAAGAACAAAATATTAAAAAAGCATTGTAATTAACAGCTGACATAGACCTACCGTTCAACTTCATAGATCAATGATCACTTTTTTGGTGTAGAAAATCACAGATCAGAATTGAGTTTGAAGTTAAATCCCCCTTCTTTCTCTAACAGATAAAACTGATATGTGCTAAAATTCACTACAAAATTGTGATTTATATGGTGTTATTTATCACAATTTTGTAGATTTCTTTGACTCATGTCTCTACTGAATCAACTCTTCAACAGGGGACTTCAAGGCTCAAAATGGTCAGTCAAAGACTCCATCTTTTTGTCTGTCAAGAATTTAATTGATATTTTTATTTGAATTTTTGGTTTATGTAAGAAAAGGTAAGAGCTTTATGTATGGGTTTTTAAATTTTCTGAGATTTCAATGTCTAAAAGCCCCAAACAATGGTTTTTCAAAAATGGGTTTATGCAATTTGAGGGTATACACAAACTTTTTGGCTGCAATAATTCGTTTACATGAATCTGTTAATGTTTTGTTGAATCACAATTGATCTCCTTAGATTGGATTAGTATCCTTTAATGCTATAGTTAATCTTTCCATATAGCTTATAGTGTTACAAACCAATTTTACTAATTATTCTTGTGATTATATTAGAGAATGTAGAAACTTTCTAGCTTCAAAGAACACCTAATTAATCCGTGAAGAGAAATTACTAAGCATTGGTATAAAACTGGTCGGAATGAAGCAGAATGCTTAATGAGGTTTCGTATGGCCCAACTTATTAAAAAGAAGATTCATATCGCTTACCCCAACTAGTTCGGGAGTGAGGCTTAGTTGATGTTATATTCTTGTGACTCTATTTGTGAATGTAACTATTGATATTGGTGGATTGTTTTGTAGCAAGACCTGCTTGACCTTGGCGATCTCACGAATCAAATTATTACAAAACAAGAGAGATGCACAGCTCAAACTTATGCGCAAAGAGATAGCCCAATTTCTGCAAGCTGGCCAGGAAGCCATAGCTCGAATCAGGGTAGGAATTCTGGGATACTTGTACTTGTTAACCATTCCATTACATATTCCTATTACTGGTATTCCTCTGATTCAGGTTGAGCATATCATACGTGAGCAAAATGTATGGGCTGCTTATGAGATTTTGGAGTTGTTCTGCGAGTTCGTTTATGCCCGCGTGCCGATACTCGAAAGCCAAAAGTAAGTTATTTGTGGCTGGAGTTTGTTTTTCTCAAAGCAATGAAAGTTTCATTACTTATTAGGTCTGCGACTCTGCGTTTTAATGACATTATTTAGCCAATTGAGATTAGAGATGTTTTGTATTGGCAAATTTAGTTTATGTTCTTTGCGCTTTGTTTGCCAGAGACTTCACTGAGTACCTTTCTTCTTGCCTTTTCTTTTTCTCCTTTGAACAATATGCCTATTCTTAATTAGCTTCAGATACCACTTTTCAAAAAGGAAACAAATTAGCTTCAGATACCCTTTTCAAGTTGATTTATTCACCCCTCACCTAAGTATAATATATGCAAAGTTATGCAGCTATTTTCTTCTTCTCCTCATTCACTTTCAGGGTTGGGGCGTGGAGGAGGGCGTTGTTGCAGGAGTATCCCCTTCCAATTAAACAAATATCTTCCACATGCTTTCTTCTCTAGGCTTCAATAATTCTTTAAAAGTCTAATACTGTATATGCTTATTTATTTTTCTACTAACGATCAGTGCTACTTACCCTGATGAATTACTTTGGTAGTTTCTCTAAAACAATGAAAAGATGATTTAAACCCCATGCCGGCGGCGTTCTTTCTCTTCAAAAAGTTGAGGAAAGATGTGGTCTTTTGGGTATTCAGAAAGAATTTTTTCCTTTAGTTTATTGAATTACCAGCTTTCAGAGGAAAATTAGGTAGCATTTGGTCAAAATAAGCCCTTTTGGCACGGGGAAAGCGCAAGAGGAGGAGCATAGTGCTGCCTCAGGAATGGATTCCCTGTGGCGAAGTGAAAGAGAAATATAAATAAAATTTATGCATACGGGTCCTTTATAGTAAAGCCATAGGTGAAAATATTGTTTTGTTATACGACATTATTATAGGAAGGCTTATATAATGTCTGGAAAGCAAATGAGCTATTTTTTACAAGCTGTAACCTCAAGAGAGGTTTCTGTGTTTAACCGTCATCACATTAGTACACATCCTTAACTAGCTCTAAATGTTGAATGCCCTTTCAGATTTTGACCAATGACTACTCCTGCAACATGACATGATACAACTGTTGGCTGTACAATCTTTCCGCTCTATCTAAATCTTAAACTTCTGCTTCTCCATTTATTGTCATCTCTTCTTCTTTTTCAGCTATTGTTATTCTTGTTTCCTTTAATTTCAGCCTTTAGCACCAATATCATTTGCAAGCATTCATCTCTACAACAATGCTTAATCCCAATCTAGTTGAAATCAGCTATTTATATTCTCAATTTCTGTTGTATGGTCCCCGGGGCTTTGATCTAGTGATAAGAGTGCAAGGTGGATTAGCAGCGTGTCATGGGTTCAAATCCTGTCACAGACAAAAGCCTGGAATATAAGTGGAGAAGGGTGATTGACAGGCCCATCATCCACTGAGTTTCAGACCGTGCAACACAAGCTCTCGGAGATCTCTTGGTTTTTTTTATATATATATAAAATTCATTCTGCCTTATGTGGGTCCATTTTTTCCAATACTCAATAATTTTTTAATTCTAACGAATTACGCATTTTTTAGAACTAGGGAATCTTTAAAATTTACACTTAATCTCTAGACTGACACGCAATATCTAAACAAACTAGTAAAAGATGCTACCTAGTGTCCCAACAAGGACTAAACCGATTATGCAGATACTTCGCTTCCATTGTGTTTAGTTGTTCGTTAAATCCGCATATATTTCAAGAGGTAGGTCCTTTGAGATGCCTTCCTCCATGTAATTTTTCGTCTATCTTGTTCCCATTTTAGTGTCCTTAGTCATCATAGTGTAACTCTTACGTATGGATGCATTTAGAGTTTTACATAGAGTAGAGATGATCAAATCATCTTAAATGACTTTGAATTTACCTGCACCTTGGTCAAGTGTTATCTTTGGGCAGTTAAAATTTATATCATACGGCAAGCATATGATCCTTTGCCAACTTGAATTTTTTGCCGAGGTTCGGTGAACTTGTTCCTTCATAAATGGCAAAATCTAAGTTGACCGCCTAAGTAGTCTCTTTAAAGTACTTTTATTTGACCTGGTAGGTGAAGAATGTAAGGTCCCACTCGGGAAAACATGTTATTAAGCAAGAGTAGCTACATCTTCTCCCTTAGGCAGTTGCCCGTTTCTACAAACTCATGTCCAGTGATTTATTATTTACTGCAGCTGTCTAGTGGACACAAGAGTTTGTCTAATTAGTTTCTATAAGCTAAAATCTATATGTGATGAAATCTTGCAAATATCTCTTTTGGTGTGTATCAGAGAATGTCCTTTGGAGTTGCGGGAAGCTGTTGCAAGTATAATCTTTGCAGCTCCAAGATGTTCAGATTTGCCAGATTTATTGCATGTCAGGAATCTATTTGCAGCCAAATACGGAAAGGAATTCATAGCCGCCGCATCTGAGCTTCGGCCTGATACAAGTGTTAACCGTACAGTTAATTACCTCTCCTGTCTTCTTCATTGTGTTAATTGTATACTTTCAGGGTTGACTATTTTAAACTGAATTTAATTCTGTGAATATTCAGATTGTTGAGAAACTTTCCGTCAGTGCTCCATCAGCTGAAATAAAGCTTAATGTATTAAAAGAAATTGCAAGAGAGTACAATGTGGAATGGGATTCTTCTAACACAGAAGAAGAATTGCGTAAAAAGCCAGAGGACCTATTGGTACTTTCCTTTGTTAATTCTTCTAGTTGTATCATGTATGTATGTCTTGAATGTTCAGTCCTCCATTAGAAGCTTGATCATTGTCTTAATTAGGGGTAGGGTCCATGGTCCATCTCTATTTTCTTCTGCAGTTCGCGACTTGCTTTTGCTTGTATGTGATGTTAATGATATATCTAACGTTTGTTATGCACAAACTCAAGAATAACAGATGTAGCGTTTGTTACTGGACAGTAATCATATAAAGCATGCCATATGCTATGACATGGGTCTGACACCTAGCTGCTCGTTACATATACACGCATGTTTTGCAAAAGTGAAGGAGTTTAAAGTTCTGTAACTGGTTCTTATGCTGACACAGTTGAAACAATCACTTAAATTGGTCAAAACCAGCCTTCAGCAATAGAAATTAGTTCTCGAGATTTGCGTGAACTAACATTAATGAATATTCAGAAGGATCATTTCCACTATATTTCACCATGTGTTGGGACGTTATTGATTTAGACATTTAGTCAATTCTAGTACCTCCCCACTACCCCCTCCCCGGTCCTGCGACTATTGGTCTTCTAGTGTTTTTTTGGTTTTTAACCTGATGTACTATCTGATGCCGTGATAATACATGATGCAGAATGGACCAAAGCAAATTGCTACACCTGCTCAGGCATCTGTAGAACCAAACACTCGTGATCATCCACCAACTTCTGAAAATACTGTGCCGTCTCGAAATGGCAATCCGGGAGCTAGAAGACTTGAATCTCCAACTTCTGTTACTGAAGCACCTCTATGGCCTACTGATAATAAACCATCACTTGGTGACAGCAGTTTGGGCGCACCAAAAGATATAAAGAAGGATACAAGACCAGAAACATCTGATGTATTGGAGAGAGCTCATGCTGCTATTTCTGCTGCAGAGCGTGCATCTGCTGCTGCCCGACTTGCTGCAGATTTGGTCAACATCAAGTTCAGTTCTTCAAACATAGAGGATGGCAAGAATTAATGAAGTTGAAGTTGTTATTTCGATTTAGATCTGAGGTTTAAGGCCTTTTTCCCTATGTGTGTGTGAGGGAGAGGGGGAGAGCGATAGGATCCTAATTCTAATTTTATCATTATGGCAGCTTCTTGGATGAGACTGTTATAGAAGAAAAAGGCACACCATAAGTTGTTGATTCACTTCCTCGCTCCATCCTGATGTATATTTTGTACGAGTATCGGATTTATGTTTATACATATCTTGGTGTTTTTCTTATTCTCGAGTGACCAGTTTAGAAGTAGATTATTGTTTGTAAAATATTAAGTGTAACGATTCTGAGTTTCATTGCTTAAGTAAAACCTTAGCTTACTTCATTCTCAAACCTTATCTTTCAGTTGACATCGCGCATATATACCACTTGTGAATATGTGAACAGCAAGATTCAATTCAACTAGTCCTTGCTCTTGGAATGAATTTTTCTTGTCATGTTTTGGCTGCTAGTCTGCTACATATATAGTGTTGGTTCTACAGAGATTTTCACACTCATTTAATATGAGAATTATCTGGCTTATTCTCTTATCCATCATTTGATTAGCCAATTACATTAATCTGGAAACCGGAATTACTTAATGGTGATGTCCATTTACTGAATTGCTCATCTTAAAAGGGAAAAGAGAAAGAAAGTAGTTATTCCATGGCAAGATGATACTGTTTCTTGAATGAATTTTCTGACAAACAAAGAGAATATAGTTAGCATTAGGTCACAGCTAATATGTCCCAGGAATATTTGGAAACCCTTTTTTTTTTTTTTTTTTTTTTTTGTGGTTGGGTTATGACTGAAGCTGCTTATCGACATAAGGAGAGTGAGAAAAAAAGAAGCTGCGCTATTTTTCGATTAAACATTTTCTGATAACAAAGAGAATAAAGCTAGCACTAGTTCACAGTTAATATGCGTCCAATGATTGAGGAACTCCTCACATCATATACAATATTATTCTGCTGAGTATGAAATTTTTTTAGGTGTTATTACATGCTAGTTTCAGGATAAAAAGGGAACTCAAGTTAAGGAATTGGAGTGTTATTACATGCTAGTTTTGCGATAGAAGTTAAGCAAAGGGATCCTGGCAAGGTTTGTAAAAAGGAAGAATATTTATATATGTTTAACAAAAAATTGGGACTTCGGTCAAATCTTATTTTAGAAGAACTCGGGTCACTGATAATCAAATAAAAATAAAAATAATTGAGAAATAATAATTGAATGCAAATTAAATCAATGTATTCCAATAGTCTTTTTCTTATCCTTACAAATGATCAGTCTTCCCCTTTTATAGCTATTTCTAGGTGATACGCTTTGTTTCTGTCATAATAAGGCCTTTATAGACAATTAATGGTATTTAATGCTACGTTATAATTGGTAATCATTGTAATTCAATACAGATTTTCTAATGTATTCTGTAATTAATGCCTATTAATTACTGATAGTACGTATTCGTACCCTCTTTTTCTAGCAGGTTCATTCTCTTATCTTGACTTTCAAACATAAAGAGGTCCGAGCATCGAGTCTCTTGAATCTCTGCCCATGTCTGTTGTAACTCGTGCCTCTTTAACTATTCTTTGCTGATTATCATTCTTTGACTAGTCTACGTGTCGTGACATGTCATTTTTCAATCAATTCTATATATTAACTGAATTTTTCCCAAATAGATAGTCTCCCCCACTTGTCATTTATTCATCAATAAAATATTTGGGAAGTGGATTTTATTAAAGCGGGAATATTTGCCGCCATCAAGTCTCCTCTGGAACTGACGCTTCATTTGTCACTTATATTTAATGTTCGTTACACGGGGCATCTTTCGGTTGGTTCTGCGACTTTTTAGCGTCTTTTAAGGTATTTTACGGCTTCACCAATTACGAAACGACAATTCTCATCATGATGTTTCCATAATTGCACATTTTCCTTTGACAGTTGCTTCTAAGTATAAATATAATTTTCACCTTTGTCTTTCTCACAAAAAGTTCTTAGAATATTCAATTCTTGTTTTCTTCTTCCTTGTACTACTATGTCTTCGTCAAACCCTAACCCTAGGAGAGTCCCCATCGTTGATAACCTTCCTCTTGCTCCTATTAGAAGCAGGAGAGGAGATAGACTTCGTAGTTTAGGGTCTTCATCTACATGAGGCCCTTCTCTTCCTTCGACCAGTTCCACTCCACCTTCTAGAACCAGAGGCTCCCTTTCTCAAAGGTCTTTATCTAGAGGTAAAGAACGCACTGAGCCCCTTCGTGAACCTACCGTAGATGAGATTGTTCCCGCTGAACTTTCTTTTTACAATGATAGAGAATCCATTAGAAATCAAGTTTCTTCTTTGTCTTCATTAGAACGTGTTGACATTTATCCGACTCAGATTACTGAATGTTTAATTTCTGTAGTCCATAGAGACTGTCACTGGAGTCATGATTTCCCATTATTATCCCCAACACAAACCAAAGAATCACTTCTTATTTGACTGGATTTTTCTTTGTATATACATATCCTTTCACCTTGAATTTCACGCCTCCTATCGATCCTGTAATAATCAAATTTTGTCGCTTTTTCAATGTCTGTTTAGGACAATTTGGCCCTATTGTATGGAGTGTGTCGCTTGTTTGAGGCATTTGGCCAACATGGCTGGTGTGACTTTTACTTTCTACCATTTAATTCACCTCTATTCTCCCAAACTTTTTCGTCAAGGAATTTTTACTTTAGCTGCGAGAAGCAAAAGAGTTCTGATTAGCCCAGAGAATGATAAGGACCATGGTTGGTACGCCCGGTTTGTTGCTGCCCCCACTATTGGTTTAGTGGATGAAGAAAATGTTCCATTCCCTGTGAAATGGAATTTTGCACGTGAGTTTTCTTTTATAACTTTTTCGTGCTCTTTTTTGTTTTTTTACTTTTGATGGTTGTCATTTTAACTTTTCTCTTTTTTAGCAACTATGGGAATTGTTGATGAGATTCTCAATTTCCATAGTTGGGTAGGAAAGTTGTTATACACTGCTCCAATAGAAGGTAGATCTTTGAAAACCCTTTCTTATCGGTTTGGTTGGAAAGTGAAAACTCACGGTAAGAGTTTTTTTTTTATCCATTGTAAATTGATTCACTTTCTTTCTCAAAAATTATTATAATCCTTCTTTTTTTTTTCAGGATTTTCCATTCGAGGGATAAGTGCTAAGGCTGTCGTAGCTTCCAGAATTTCTTTGGAAAGGGCCCAAGAGATAATTTCGGGTTCTTCATCGAAAAGGAAAGCTGCCGCTGAAAAAGACTCTGAAGAAGAGGAAGAGCAAGAAGGGGGCTCTTTGATAGGAAGGCCATGAGATAGAAGACGTATCATTTCAGATGATGAAGCATCTCCCCCTCATTCCGTTCCTCTTACCGAACCTGTTGAAACTGCCTTGGTGATTTCCGATGATGATAATCCCATGGCTGCTCATGATGATACTTCCGCGGCTGCTCGTGGTGATATCGCTTACCTTTTTGCTCACAGATTTGATAATGAAAGTTTTGATCCAATTTCTGATGAAGCGCCTCTTGCCTCATTTTCATGTCTGCTCCTGTGATACCTTCTTTGCCAGTCGTGACTGTTACCATTGTTGTTCATCCCCAATCTGTTTTGACTGCTTCTACAGTTCCTCCTTCAACTGAGGTTGGTTCCTCAAGTAGAGGTGAAGTTATGAGGCAAGTTACCATCGAGGTTCCTGCCGATGGTAACCTTTTGAGGAAATCAGGTCGGGCTGATGTGTGGTTGAAACCTATGATTGGTCCAGTTGAGAGAGCCAAGATTGAGAGCCATAACTCTCTGACTTGGATGAACGACATAGTGCAATTTTCTCTAAAGGTATTCTTTTTTTCAAACTTTACATCATTCTCTTTTATTTAAAGCTTTTCCCCCCCCCCCCCCTTTGTTTAGATCAATCTAGTTAGCACAGAGATGATGATGAGGGTTTCCCACATAGAGCAGTTAATGCACGACTATCAAGTTGAAGCGGATAACTTGAGGGAGCAATACGAAAGTCTCCAAATTTACATAGAAGTGTTGGAAGAAAGTAAACGTACCTTGGAGCAGCAACTAAAGGTTTTAAGCTCAGAATTAGCAGTCGAGAAGGCATGCCCGAGTCAAGCTGATAAAGACAAGAATCTCCTTGAAACATCTTTCTCCGAGCAACTTTCCAAAGCCAGTGAAGAAATTAGAGAACTAAAGGCTTTGCTGGATAAGAAAGAAGCTTATGCCAGTGAACTTATGCAAACACTTGCTAAGACCCAGGAATATCTCCATGAGACTTCCTCCAAGGTTAGCTTTTTAGAGAGTTCACTCGCAGCTTCTTATGATTCTACCCTGGTTGAGAATGAAAAACTTAAAGACGAGATTGATCAATGGGAGAAAGATTACGAGATTCTTGAGGACAAGACTGCGCTTGAAGTGAGTTGGGAAATTTTAAGTACGCGCCATGATACCCTGATGGACATTAGTCAGGAGGGCTTTAATTGTGATGCTGAGGTAGGCAAAATAAAAGAGACTATCGAAAAAACTCAGCAAAGCTAAGATTTTCCCTCTCCCATGGCTGATATTCCTGAGCATACTGAAGATGATATGGGTATGGTGGATGCTCCAACTCCTTCAAGCCATCCCGAACCTTCTGTTGCTCTTGGCCCTGCTCAAATTCTACTGTAACCCCTCAGTAAAAAGTTTATGATGTGTTACTTATTTTTTTTTTGTGGTGGAATGTGGTTATAACCCTTGGTCCCATTTGAGGATTTGTTGAAAACATCAAGTCCCCAAACCTTTTTCGGGGCGTTTTGTATAAGTAACTCTTAGTTTAGTCTAAACTTTTTAATATTAAGAAGTTTTCGTAGTTATTTTGAACTTCTATTTTGCTCATGCATGCCTTTATATTTTATTGAATAATTTGCACTTTTATTTTGCAAAATATTTTTTTTAACTTCATGAATATTTAAATCAGTCATGAATTTTATAAAAGAGGGCCCTTTTATATTTGGAACTTAAAGAAGAAGACGTCTCAACTTCATTATGGTGTAAATGTATGACGAAATAAATAGGAATATACATGTTTCTTGAAATAACTTTGACAAGTTTTTATTTAAACTTTGTCAAGTCTTAAATAACATCTTACATGTATTTAAATATCTATAACTTTTATGTAACTGTTTTCTTTACAACAAATTTCAAAAATGAAAATTAAACACAAGGTTTTTTATTTATAACTCGTTTTAGTACATTGCCTTTAGCCTAACTGTGATAAGGTTTTCTTTGGCTTTGGCTCATAACTTTGCTATGAACTTGACTCATTCAATCAGTAAACGTTTCAGGCTTGAACTTCGATTATTTCCCAATCTTCTTTGCCTTCTTTATACATATGTCTATGCATGTTATATAGTCCCCTAAGTGTTTGAGCTTTGAAGTATGAAGTCTCGAGCACTTGATTACTCTTCTTATTTGGTCCTTTTCCTGAAAAGGAATAAAACATACGGGACTCGGAGGTACAATTATAGATGAAGACTGCTTAACCTGTCTCAATTTCTATCAGAATAGTTGTAATCTTAGACCAGGAATTTAATCTATTCCACATGCCTTGCAGGTCTTGATTCATCATTTAGTACGGGTTAGCTTTTTGCCTATCATCTAAAATCGTTAGTAAAATTTTAATAATTCAAAAATAAAATTTTAAAATGAGGATACCTGACCGTTGGTACTCCTTAGAAATAGTATCTCTTCAAGTGAACGACATTCCATGGTGAAGGTAATATTTTGCCATCCAATGTTTCCAACTCATATGCTCCTTTTTCCTGCTATGCCGTGAATCTTGTAAGGTCCTTCCCACGCTGGACTTAATTTTCCTGCATTAGCCGCTCTTGGGGACTGAAAGACCTTCTTGAGTACGAAGTCCCAAGTCTTGAAGTATCTTAGGCAAGCTTTTCGATTATAATATCGTTCCATGACTTGTTTTTGTGCTGCCATCCTTATTAATGCAGCTTCCTTTTTTTCTTCAAGTAGATCAAGGTTTAGTCGCATTTCTTCTTCATTGGATTCCTCAGTCGCTTGTGTATATCTCATGCTAGGTTCCCCTATCTCCACTGGGATCAATGCTTCAGCTCCGTACACCAGTAAAAATGGTATTTCACCTATGCTTGTTTTTGCTATTGTGCAATATGCCCATAAAACACTAGGTAGCAATTATGGCCAATTACCTTTGGATTCTTCCAATCGTTTCTTCAAATTGTTTATTATGACTTTATTCGTCAATTTAGCTTTTCCATTACCCACCGAATGATAAGGTGTTGAGGTAATCCTTTTAATTAGCCAACTTTGAAAAAATTTTGTGATTTGTGCGCCTATAAATTATGGGCCATTATGACACCCGATTTCCTTTGGTACACCGAATCGACATATGATATTTTGCCAGATGAAATATCTGACTTCTTTTTCTCGTACCTGTTTAAATGCTCCTGCTTTTACCCATTTAGTAAACTGGTTAGTGAGTACAAGCTAGAATTTTACCTTACCTTTTGCTTGTGGTAGTGGACCCACGATGTTCATTCCCCATTTCATAAAAGGTCACGGTGCAACAACCGGATGTAGCAACTCTGCAGGTCTATGCATGTTGTTACCGTATCTTTGGCACTTATCATATTTAGCCACGAAGTTTTTCGCTTCTTCTTCCGTTTTGGGCCAATAATAGCCTGCTCTAATTATGGTTCTTACCAGTGATCTTCCTCTTGCGTGATTTCCACAATGCCCCATGTGTATTTCTCTCATCACATATTCCATTTGAGAAGGCCCGAGGCATTTTGCTAAGGGACAACTGAACATTTTTCGATAAATATTTCCTTGCTTTAAACAGTACCGAGTAGCCTTTTTACGAAGCGCATGAGCTTTTTTTTTTCCTTTAGGGACGGTTCCATACTGCAAAAAAGTGACAATCTCGTTCCTCCAATCCCAAGTCAAGTTATTAAAATTTACCTCATTTTTGTCATGATCGAGTACTGAATGAAACAAATGAATTACAGAAGCATTTTCATTATTCATCACGTATGCCGCAGATGCGAGATTAGCTAAGGCATCTGCCTCGACATTTTCCTCTCTTAGTATCTGCATGACTTTCCAAGTCTAGAATTGTCTAACCAGATCACGTGTCTTCTCTAAGTATTGCTAAATTCGTGCTTCTCTAGCTATATAAGTCCCCAGCATTTGATTAACCACGAGCTATGAATTGCTTTTGATTACAATCTGATCAATGCCAAGTTCATGTGCCAGTTCTAAACCTGAAATCACTGCTTCATACTCTGCCTCATTGTTAGTTATAGGATGAAATTTTATGGCTTGTCGAATGATTTCACCCGTAGATGGTACTAAAACAATTCCTAAACCTACCCCATTCACATTAGATGAGACTTTAGTAAATAAGGTCCAAGTTCTCGGATTAGACCCATTAAACACTTTTAGTTCCTTTTCAGCTTCTAATTTTATCTCATGGCTAAAATCAGCCAAAAAAATTGCTAACACCTGAGATTTTATGGCGGTTCTAGGTTGATATGTGATGTTGTATCACTCAATTCTATGGCCCACTTGGCTAACCTACCTGATAATTTATGTTTGTGTAATATATTACGCAATGGATATGCAGTTACTATAGAAATAGGGCGGCATTGAAAATAAGGCCTTAGTTTTCTAGATGCCATGATTACTGAGAATGCAAGCTTTTCTAATTGTGGATACTGCGTCTCCGCATCTAATAATGATTTGCTGACATAATAAATTGGAGATTGTTTACCTTGGTCTTCACGAACTAAAACAACACTCATCGCTACTTCTGAAATGGCTAAATAAATAAGTAACCTTTCCCCGACCTTCGGTTTTGCAAGCAACGGTAGATTTGACAGGTATGCCTTCAGGTTTTTGAGCGCTTGTTGATACTCTTCAGACTATTCGACCTGGTCTTGCTTTTTAAGAGTCGAAATGAATTTAAAACATTTTTCTGACGACCTGGAAATAAATTTCTCCAAGGCTGCAATTCTTCCCGTTAGTCTCTGCACCTCTTTCTTATTTGTAAACATGTCAGGAATTTCCTATATGGATTTAATATGCGCGAGATTTAATTCAATAGCACGGTTAGAAAAAAAAACCCAAAAACTTACCTGATGAAACGCCGAATGCACATTTCTCGGGATTTAGCTTCATGTTGAATTTTCGTAAGATCTGAAATGTATCAGACAAGTGTGATATATGATCTCCTATTTATTAATATTTGATAAGCATATCATATATGTAGAATTCCATAATTTTTCCTAAATGTTCTTAGAACATTTTAGTCACCAATCTTTGATACGTGGACCAGCATTTTTGAGACTAAAAGGCATTATTTTATAACAGTAAGTCCCCCTGTCTGTTATAAATAAAGTTTTTTCTTTATCTAGGGGATCCATTTTGATCTGATTGTACCCTGAATACGCATCTAAAAAGCTTAACAATTCACGTCCTTCAGTAGCATAAATAAATTGATCTATATGCGCTAATAGAAAAGAATCTTTAGAACAAGCTATATTAAGGTCAGTGTAATTTACAAAAACTCGCCATTTGCCATTCTTTTTCGGTACTACTACAGTATTGGCTAACCAATTAGGATACTTTTACCTCGTAGATAGACCCAATTTTTAATAGTTTTTGAACCTCATCTTGAATTACCTGATTTTTGAAAGTCCACTGCTTTCTCTTCTTTTGTTTTACAAATGGATACGATGGGTTTTCATTTAACTTGTGAGTCATTACTTCCATTGGTATTCCTGCCATGTCAGAATGGGACTAGGAAAAACAATCCACGTTAGTTTTTACATATTCAATCAACTTATCTTTCGTGTCGTGGCTTAGGTTGGCCCCAATGTAGACTTTCCTTTCAGGCCATTGTGCAAATAACTCTACAGCCTCCAGTTCTTCAATTGTTGTTTTGATATTTCATTTTCTTTTGGCTCTTGAATAGTATAGGGCCTTGAGTCCACATTTGTTTGCCCTTGTTCAGTTGAGGCTTGTGCCGTGGTATCCTCAATTGGATTATGTAATTGCTACTTTTCTTCGTTTTTTGTACTTTAATCTACTACAGAATTGATGCTCCTGGAAGTCTTTTGATTCCCACAGATTTGACGTATTCACCATGGTGATAGGAATTTAATAACTTGATACAAGGTAGATGGAACAACATCCATCTCGTGGATCCACGGTCTCCCGAGAATCATATTGTAAGTCATTTCCATCTCTACCACCTGAAACTTCGTATGTTTGACCACCCCTTCTACGAATGTTGTAAGTGTTACCTCCCCTTTTGTCACAACACTTGAATTGTTGAAGCCAGATAAAGTATGAGCCTTAGGTACTAGCTTATCTTTAGCTTGCATCTCTCTTAGTACTCTTAGCAAAATAATGTTCATGGAACTACCTGGATCAATCAAAACTCGTTTCACATTAGTATATGTACAACTAGAGAGATTACCAGTGCATCATTATGTGGAGTTAAAACGCCGTCCGCATCTGCATCATCGAATGTAATACTTTCTTGCTCCAAAATGTGTTGGACCCGCTTCCCGTGGTTAATTATAACTTTATAAACTTTATTGGCCTCCGTATATGTTACGCCATTGATTTCCTCGCCCCCGCTTATAACAATAACGGTCCTTTCGGAGAAGGAGGTTTAAGGGGCTCTTACATGTTCTTCATGTATGCTTGCTTACCTTTTTCACTAAATAATTCAGTAAGATACCCTTGCTTCAATAGATGGTCAACTTCTCCTTGTAGAAATCTACAATCTGCTGTTTTATGACCATGATCGTTGTGAAATTCGCACCAGTGGACAGGATTACGTCTATTTGGATTTGATCTCATTTCTTTTGGCCACCGCACCTTATCACCCATGCTTCTTAATATGTCTACTAGCTCTGAAATGCTGACATTAAAATTGTAACCGCCAAATCTTGCCTTCAAGTTTCTATCATCATCTCGCTTCTCTCGCGACTTTCGATAGTTTCCAAACCTCGATGATGAGCCTGAATCTCTATTACTCGATCTATGATCATACCTTGAATTGTCATGCTTTGATTGTAAGTCTTTTCCCACTGTGCCCATATATGGTTTGTATCTACTTTTACCAGACCTTTTTTCAGTTTCTGCACGTCTCGAACTTACCTTCTCCTCTTTTTGGGATCGTTGTTGATATCTAATTTTTTTCTATATATTTTTTATATGCAAAATAATTCTAAAATAACATATGTATGCATATATAAGTGTGTCCAAAGGTTTTAGTATTTTTTTAATTTTTAAATTAATTTATTGCCCTATTTTAGCAGTACAAAATCAATAACTATTCCTCAAATTATCATTTTTGTGAGTAATTTATTTTATTCTCATATTTATACAAAAATATATCTAAGATAATTTTTTCACATTTTTTACAAATTTATTGAGTATTTTAAAATTAAATTGTGCATAATTGCAATTATAGACTATTTAAGATTTAATTGCGTTTATGATTACAAAATTTGATTCCAGTATTTTTAGTTTAATATTTACATATTAGTAATTAATTTAGTACCTTTAACTTGTTTTCAAAAATTATTTTACTATTTTATAAAATAAAAAAAGGGGGAAAAATGGCTATTTAAATATTAGCCCTAACCATTTCGATTTTAGCCTAAAATTAGCCCCCCCCCAGTTAACCCAATTTCAACTTCAAATTTCCAGCCTCCAATTTAAACCTTCCCCTGACCCAATTTAATCTAACCCGCTCGGACCTCTTCCTTTAATCCAGCTGTTGATCTAACAGATCAATGGCTCACACGCATTCTTTCCTTTTTAATTTACCACCCCCCAACCCTAAATCATTTTCAATTATCTGCTGCCGTTGAAACCCTCACCTTTCTCAAACATTCTCGAACCTTCTCTATCCCTAGCCACCTCTCATCATCTTCCACCTTAAAACCCACCTGAATCCATGGCTTTCCGAGCTATGAGAGCCTTATACTCACTTCCTATTGCTCATATGTTCCTGGTCTCTGAAGCAAGGCCTGACCTTGAAGGTTTATGCCCAGACCTCCGTCGAATCGAGGTTCTCTGGTCATCTCCGGCCTTGCTCTGTCGTATCAAGGTTGTTTGAGCCTGGTTTTGACCCATCCGACTCAGATCAGTGACCTTTCAAAGCCTTTCTCATTTCTAAGGTTCTTCTGAAACCCTAACCCTCTGAGGTTTTCTCCGATTTCTTTAGATCCATTATGTATCTATGCGTTCCCTGAGTTTTCAAACGATTTCCCTAACTTTTCTTTTAAAAAATTACTTTCAAAACCCTTCTTTTCCGATCTAGGGTTTTTTGAAATGTTTAAGTGTTTTTATGATTTTTTTCTTTGTTATTTGTGCTTGCCTTTACTGTGTTCTTGTATCATCTCTTGTATGCTTCTCTTACTGTGTTTTCTTATATTATGGTCTTATAGACTTCTCTATTGTATTTTTTACCATGT
Source organism: Nicotiana glauca (assembly GCA_026770625.1). Taxonomy (NCBI): domain Eukaryota; kingdom Viridiplantae; phylum Streptophyta; class Magnoliopsida; order Solanales; family Solanaceae; genus Nicotiana; species Nicotiana glauca. Next base: position 39,306 of record MDKF010961270.1, on the reverse strand, counting down.
TCTTATATGTTTGTCTTACTGTATTTTCCTATACGCTTTTCTGCCATAATTTTTTGGTGTTCTTGTGTTCTTCTACTGTATTTTCCTACTAATTTCTTAAGTTTCTTTGTTTGCCTTCTACTGAGCCCTATTTAAGTTTCTTCTGGAAAACCTCTTAAGCATGTTCCTTTTACTGTTCTTATCAGTATTTGCCATTATGTTCTTTGAATCCTTCCACTGTGATTGCATGTTACTTTGCTATCATGTTTTCTCATGAGTTCTGTTGCTGAAGAAGCATGTTCTTTTCTGAAACTTCTAAACATGATTTCGATTCAATTGCTTGCCCTCTCATCTTTGCTTTATGGTTTGCTCGAACTAGGGTTTTATTTTAAAACCCCTAGTTCTTTCAGATTAACTTTGAGTCTCTAAACTGAATTTGGACTTCTTTATTTTCATATGATTCTGACCTTTTGCTGAAACTCTCCTACACTGGCGTTTCTACTGATTTTACAATAGCATGAAAAGTTTCTTTCATGATTAACGCGTCTGTATGTTCCTTATATGTGATGAATCTTTCTTTTAAAAAAGGCTTTCGACTTATGAATAATTCGAAATCCCTTCTAAATAGGGCTGATTGATTCCCCTTCCAATGTTTGTTGATTTCCCTTAAGTTAAAACCTTTTCCATCTTTCTGACTTGGTTCACTCATACAAAATCTCAGACCCTTTGATTTACTGTTTGTTAATTGATTTTCTTACCTTATTTGCACAAATCGTGTATTGTCAAACCTTGTCCTTAAATAGCTTTTATGTACTCACCCCTAATTGCCTGCTTTGCACAAAGTTTTTGATTAATTTCTTTCCTTAATTGGTTTATACCCGTTTGAATATGAATCCCTTAATTAAAAGGAATATTGTGTAATTGATTGACAATCAGTTCTTCAACTATTTTCTTACCTTATTTCCTCATGACTTTTACACTATAAATACATGACTCTTTAACACACAGCACACACGATTTTAACAATCCTCCCCTACTACTTTACAATCTATTATGAACATTTACTAGCACTCTCTTTTTGTCTATTTTGTGGCTTTTACAACACTACTGCACTTTCTCTATTTTTGTTTCTTTGAAACTGGTATGTCCTAATGTAAGTTTCAGCATCATCATAATGTGTTTACTTACAGCTTTTGTATCCATGTTTACTTTACTGTTTCTGCAGAGTTAAAAGTTTAAACTAGCATGTTAATCTTTTCTATTTGTTTCTGCTATGAGTCCTTGCTCCCTGCCCCCTTATGTGCTGTGAGTTGTAGTTTAAAACATGGAAATATGCAAGTTATTGCCTATGGTTTGAACTTGATCCCTTAAATGATCCTAACTTCTAAACAATGCATTCTAACAGGCTTATGGGATAGGCTAGCATTCCTCATTACTGCGTATGCCCTACCAGCCTGTCTTTGCTTTTCCTTTACTACCTCCCCATTCCCTATTACCTTATGTGTATCAATGTGAATTGTTTCCCTTTTCCCTTTCCCCTTTTCAGAATCTTGCACTTGCACTCTCTCTTAGCTCCTAAGTTCTGCCCCCTCATGTGAGCCTTGTCTTGGGACCCTGAGTTCCATCTGAACTTGGACACTTGAGGGCTGGCTTTTCCACACTACACTATGTCCTAGTCTGGTAATGTGTTTGGGGTGTAAGCGCTGCCTGGAGTCCATGTAAGGCCCTTAGGGAACTCTGACGCACCCCAAATGACAGAAAGGCTTTTGAAATCTGATCTTTGGAGTTGGTTTAATTCATACTTCAGACAGGAAGTCTGAATCAAGCTCTCCTTGGTTGTAATTTTTAATTTATGATGTATTTTTTCTTTACCTTATTTTTTTGGGCTGTAATAAATTCGTAATAAAACTTTTGAGGTTGGTTAGTGAAAAAGGGAAGGGTGACTATGTATGCAAAAGGGTAGATAAACTGCCTATAGGGGTTTCTAGTTTCTGCACTTTCATACGTAGATAACCTACCTATAGGATTTCTGATTCCTGCATTCTCATATAGCTAACATGTCTATAGGATTTCTGATTCCTGCATTCTCATATAGCTAACATCTCTATAGGATTTCTGATTTCTGCACTCACATATAGCTTACATGTCTAAAAGATTTCTGCATTCTCATGTAGATGCCATGTTTATAGGATTTCTGCATTCTCATATAGATACCATGTCTATAGGATGTACATGCATGTAGAAAATATGCCTACAGGTCCTTTCTGATTCTCGCATATCCACTTCTCACTAGGCAAACATGTTTGTAAGTCGTAATAACCAAACACAATCAGATATCATGTTCATATAAAACCCAACATTTAGATGTCATGCCTATATGGTTTTTCTGCATTTTTACTATGTTTATGAATGTGTCCTAAAGTCAACAAACGCATAGTAATAAGGTATTACCAAGGGCAGAACTTGTGCACTTCTAAAATTCGCTTTTAACTGACAACTTTTCTTAAACCAGTATGTAATTAGTTCATATTCTTATTTTCTGAAATCAGTAGATATCATGCCTATAGGAGCTTTGTCCCACACTTAGGCAAGCCTTATGGTAAAGCTTATAAACTGAATCAGGTGTTATTAGTTACAACTAGCAGGCATGCCTGATTCGGGCTTCTTATCTGAACTATGTAATAAATCAGTCTGCCACAACCCTCTTTAAGTTTTAATTAGACCTTAAAACAGTACGTACAAGACATGCTAAACTATGTGCTTCTTTGGTTTAAAGGAAGTCTGTTTGAGCCTTTTATTTGTTTATATGCTTCCCCAAACTTGCTATACGTGTTTTGTTTGTCGCCTTAGTATTTTTACCTTTTGAAACCACAAATGAGCCCAACAACCCTCTCTTTAGGATTAGTAGTCCCAAGTACCTCAGGTATTGATAGGATTGGGATGGGTAATAACATTTGATAAGTAAACGAGACCATTCCGTGCATTAGTAACTTAAAGGGGTGGGAAAGGGTAGATATGGATATGATGACCATGCGATAACATCACGTGTAAGAGTGATTATCGGATGTTGTGTGGGGTGATCCATATTATTGATAAACTTAGGACCCCCTTCCCTTTGTTTCTTTGTTTGTTTCAAAATCTTTTTAAACGTTTCTTTTAAAGAAATCAATTCTCTTTAATGCTTTCCCACTTTGTTTATTTCTAACCTTTATGTGAAAAAATCCCCTCTTATTTGAAGTCCTACTTGTCTATATATTATTGTACCTTAAGTCACAACAATAGCTTGGTCGGGAACCATACTAGTGGATTTTGAGGGGTGCCTAACACCTTCCCCTTGGAATAATTTCAAGCCCATACCCTATCTCTGGTTATCCAAATCAAATCATTCTTAGTATCCTAATGCACTAAATCATTAGGTGGCGACTCTTCAATTCTGTTAAAACCCAATTCCCCAAAAGGGAACGAGTTGCCTTCCCAAATATTATAAACTCGATTTTGCGAGAAAAAGGGGGCGCGACAATTGTGAGATAGTATATTCTTCTATCCTTAGCTTCGTGTTGTATCTGTTGTAAATATCATTCCAGGTTGTTGTTGGAAATTCACGCAGACATTCCTTGAGTCGTCTCGTGGCTTCTGAGCTTTTCTCATTCAAATTACTGGCAAAAGCTATAGCTGCCTAGTTATTTGGTACGCATGGTAACATTATTCTTTCATGCTGGAATCTATCTACGAACTCTCTAAGCAACTCTGAATCTCTTTGCTTGATTTTGAAAATATCTTCCATTATTTTTTCGACTTTTTTAGTTCCCGAATGCGCTTTCATAAATGAATCTGCAAGCTCAGCAAAAGAATTTATAGAATTTTTGGGTAAGAAAGAATATCATGTTAATGGTCCCTTGGTGAGTATTTCACCAAATTTCTTAACCAATACTGATTCGATTTCTTGTTTGGTTAAATCTTTGCCTTTCACACCAGTTGTGAATGCAGTCACGTGGTCTCGTAGATCAGTTGTGCCATCATACTTTGGAATATCAGGCATCTTAAACTTCTTCGGAATTGGCACCGGAGCAACACTAGGCTTCCATGGTTGTTGTGAGTATTTATCCATGCCTATTCCTTTGATTACAGGTGGTACTATAGGTATTTGCTCTATGCGATCGCTTTATTCCTTGAGCTACTTCTGCAGGGTTAGAACTAAATTTTGTAAATCAGAATTAACTATATTAACTGATTCGCCATCACAAGACTCGGTCAGAGTTCCACCAGTGCCTGAATGAACGAGCCTAGAACGTGGGTTTTCCAAAGTATTCTGATTCGTAGTAGGTGTTGGTGGCGCAACTGGAAACTGGCTGGTAAAAGCACGGAGAGCATTACTGACTTGTTGAGCAATTAGATTTTTAGGGCATCATCGAGTGCTTGTTCGTTCGCAACTCTAGCATTTTGATTTGCCTCGACTCCGTTTTGATTTGCAACCCTATTATTTGTCTCAGAGCCATCTGGAATTCCTTCTCGTGACTGGCGTTGTGAATCACGTGGTGAAGGGGGTGGGGTCCTGTCCCATATTATTTTCCTGTTGCTGAAGATCTTATTGATTGTTGTCGTTGATATTCGACATAGTAAGATGTTTGACGAGAGAATTGACTTAAGAAAGCAAAAAGATTATCAGATTCACGGCAACAGAACCAATTTGTTTAACCAAAAATTGGGACTTCGGTCAAAGCTTATTTTAGAAGAACTCGGGTTACTGATAATCAAATAGAAATAAGAATAATTGAGAAATAATAACTGAATGCAAATTAAATCAATGTATTATAATAGTTATTTTCGTATCCTTACAAATGATCAGTCTTCCCCTTTTATAGCTATTTCTAGGTGATACGTTTTGTTTGTGTCATAATAAGGCCATTATAGATAATTAATGGCATTTAATGTTACGTTATAATTGGTAATCATTATAATTCAATACAGATTCTCTAATATTTTCTGTAATTAATGCCTATTAATTACTGATAGTACGTATCCGTACCCTCTTTTTCCATCAGGTTCATTCTTTTATCTTGACTTTCGAACATAAAGAGGTCCGAGCATCGAGTCTCTTGAATCTCTGCCTGTGTCGGTTGTAACTCGTGCCTCTTTAATTATTCTTTGCCAATTGTCATTTTTTGACCAATCTACGTATCGTGACATGTCATTTTTCAATCAATTCTATATATTAACTCAATTTTTCCCAATACAATATACATGTAGCTATGTGTGAGTGACAGTTTTGAAATTTAATTGGTCTGTTCCGTCCATTTAAAGCTGTGATTTATATATACATGAATTAGGTGCATGGGTTGAATCCTTCGTTGGTGATTTCTTAAGTAATCAGTTTCAATATAAAAGGAAGATGACATCTGGCTTATTGCACCACATGAAGAAAAGCCCACCCCACAGTCTCACCAATTCTCCCTTCTAAAACAACTAAAATGAAAAGCTAAAACGAGGACTCTTTTTTCGACAACATTCCTCCTCTGTTATATACTACTATCTTTTATGCTAGTGGAATAAGTAGAATTGCATTATATATATATAGTTTGAGCTCACATGATTATTTTGGCAGCAGTGATGTTCTTCATACTAAAGTGATCCAATATAATTGTTTCCTCGTTCATAATGCGTGCCAGTCTACACTTCCTCCCTGGACATGTGATGCGTATGTGTAATTTCTTACAACTTGATATCTTTTTTGCCTTAGTTTAACTGTTCTATATGAAGAATGAATCTTTGTAAGTAAACTCTTTTTCTTTAATTCATGTGGTTTTGCAATGCTATGCGCCAATTCACAAGAATTACAACTCAAGTGTTTGGTTTAGTGGTTCAGGGACATACCAAAAGCTGAAAAGTCTTTAAGCGTAAGTTCAACTCCCCAACTCCTTAGTTTTTTTCCTAAAGATTACTTAAACAATGAACTATGATACTCTTGAGGTTGGAAAAGATAGAACGAGACCGTGTTTTTTAGTTATTTTGAGTAGTGCTGGGGAAGTTGAACAAGAGCTTTGGATCAATGGTAAAGTTGTCTCCCGTGTGATCTACATGTCATGAATTTGAACCGTAGAATTTGCCGCTAACACTTGTATTAGAGTAGAGTACCTATATCACATCTCCTTGAAGTGTAGCCCTTTCCCGGACCCTGCGTGAATATGGAATATTTTATGCACCGGGCTGCCCTGTTAGAGCTTGAGGAATTTAACTTGACATAATTCATGCACGATATCTCTATCCTAATTCTATTGGAAAGTATGATGACATTATGTAGTGCTCTCAGTATTAACTTCCGTTGTGACTTCATTTTCAGATCTTAGGCGATGGCGAGCTCAACTTTAAGGCCCGCGCCTTTTCAGCATTAGCAAAGGAAAAGATTGAGGCAGTTTGTTGTTCTTTGACTGTTTTTCCTGGCCGAAAGAAGTGGCTAAAGCCATCGATAGCCAAGAACCTCGACCGTCGAGCTGAGGAATATTTTGCCAAGGAAAGAGCTGCATCTGACTCAGCTGACCCTTCTTCTGCCTGAGTCAAAACATATGTTAGCCACAAATATTTGATGCTGTTGTCACTTTTGAAAGGGATGTAAAGCAAAATTCTTAAAGATTAGTACTCCTATTCTTTTTTCTTCTCCTATGGTTCCAAAATATAATTCCTTTTGCCTTTTTTTTCTTTTTTCCCACACCTTTGGATTCTACGTCAATTTGTTGACTTTTCAAATTGGACGACGTGGTCCAAATGAGAAAACTTTGTAACCTTTCAGACTTTCAGAAGACAATAGATTAACATTAGTCAAAACAGAATTAGTCACTTGTGAGTTATGTAACTTTCACATCTTTCGTTTTCTGCTGTTTTGATCATCCTACTTCTTTTCAATTTTTTTGTTTTCTGCCCGGATTCGGTATCTGTATTGGAGTCCGACTATATCCGGTTTCGCACCGCGTAGGGTCTCATTCGGGGGAAGAGTTCCCTACCAAGAATTTTTCCATACTCAGGGCTCGAACACGAAACCTCTGGTTAAGGAAAAAACAGTTTCATTCACTGTAACACATCCTTTGGTGGTTACTCATCCTACTTAGGTACAACGCTCATGTCTGTTTTTTTTTCTCTTCTTCTTTTTAAACTTAGGTTACTAATTTATGCAACCCCACAAATAGGAATAAATGCGAGTCTTAGAAACGATTGGGTAAGGGAAATGTATAAAGGTTTTCTCTTTCCTTTTGTATTTTTCCCGTTCCTAGTATTATCTGTTTATTATTTATTTTCACAGCGATCCGGCCACACATATAAAAGAATATAATATCTTTATGTGTATGTACATTATAAATTTGCATGTAATATACTCAAACCAAGTCTGCGTTTATTTGCACTAAAGAACTACTCCCTCCGATCCCAAATATTGGTCGATTTGGCAAATTGAGTTTGTTCCACAATATTTAAAGTTAATTTTTTTTTTTAGAAATAAGAAGTCATTTCTTACTTATTTTTTCTTCAAGTGTGTCCTTACTGTCCTAATTAGTGAAATGTTAATCTAAGTTAGATTTATAAGAAGTTATAAAGAGTAGTTTAGCTAAATATTCGTATGACTAAAACTGTTAAATATCTTTCTTAAAGGTCGTGCAAAATCAGAAAACAATTAATATGGACCACAGGTAGTATAATTAAATTAATCAAGCCACGTGCATGAGGATTGCGAGGTAATTTTGCGTTAAACGTAGCTTATTTTTTCAGACATGGACCAGATTTAAAGTTTACGAGTTTGTATCAGAAATACAGCAATGAGGCAGTAGCCTTCTCGCTAAGTCAGCTAAGATCGCAGCTACAACAATGGAGGATCCTCAGGTTTGTGATTTCAAGATTGCATGACAATGGAGGAGGAGGAGGAACATTCTAGAACAAATCAATTTCATTTTATTCTGAATTGTTCGACTTCTTTACATACATGCATGTGTGTATATATATACAGAGTAGTCGACTAAGCTAGAAGAAGCAAAAGAAAGAAGCTAGCATATACCACTAACTACCAGTTGATTGGACAGCTGTCTAAACTACCACTAACTCACTCAACCACTAACTAACCTTCTGACCAAGCTAATAGTAATAAAATAATTAATCTCTCCACACCCCCTCAAGTTGGAGGTGTTGCAAACACAGCCAACTTGCGAACTGTGGAGTCATGCTTGATTCCTGTCAAGGCCTTGGTCAGAATATCTGCCAGTTGATTATCTGTACCAATGTGGTGGAGTGAGATTAGCCCTGCTTGTTGTTGGTCGCGCACAACGTGATAATCCACCTCTATGTGTTTGGTCCTCTCATGGAAGACTATGTTCCTAGCAATGTGAAGTGCAGATGGGCTGTCACAGTATACTAAAACAGGAAGTGAGAATGAGACACTTAGTTCTTCAAACAACCTATTCAACTACACTAGTTCTCCCACCACCTTTCTTAAGGCCCTGTACTCTGATTTTGCTGAAGGGAGTGAAATGGTTTCTTGTTTCTTGGACTTCCAACTGACAGGGGTGTTTCCCAGGAGCACCAAGTAGCCTGTGACAGATTTTCTAGAATCCGGAAAACTAGCCCATTCTGTATCACAATATGCTCTAATGGTGTAGTCTTTGTCTTTGGACATAAAAATTCCCATAGTGGGATCACCCTTTAAATACCTAAGGATGTGAAAAGCTGCTTTTAAGTGTGGCTCTCTAGGTTCCTGCATAAATTGACTTTGGTGTTGAACACCATATGCTATGTCCAACCTAGTATTAGTTAGGAAATTTAGTTTTCCAATCAATTTCCTGTAGTATGTAGGATCTTGTAAAAGGGCACCTTCTTTAGCTTTCAACTTTACTGTAGGATCTACATGTGAGGCACATGACTTGCACTCAAGGCAATTATACTCCTTGAGCATGTCTAGTACAAACTTCCGCTGAGAAATGATCACACCATCATCTTTGTACATCACCTCTAGTCCAAAGAAGAAATGGAGCTCCCCCAGGTCTTTGATCTTGAATTTCTCATGCAGAAAATTTTTCAAGTCTATGATTTCTTCTTCATCAGTTCCAGTGAGAAGAAGATCATCAACATACACTGCAAGGTACACCAGTGAGTCCCCATTCTTCTTATAAAATAGTGAATAATCATTCATGGAGTGTGTGTAGCCTCTTGAACATAAGGCCTCAGTCAACTTTGCATACCACTTGTTTAGCTTGCATACCAATCCAGCTTTGTCTACAACAAGTCTAGGGGAAAGTTGCATATACATATTTCCTCATTAAGGTCCCCATGAAGGAAGGCATTGTTTATATCTAGCTGGGATATGCACCAGCCTTTCTTTACTGTTGTGGCTATCAGTGCCCTTACTATTGTCATCTTCACAACTAGAGAGAATGTTTCTGTATAGTCTATTCCTGCCTGTTATGTGTAGCCTTTCACAACCAATCTGGCCTTGAACCTTTCAATACTGCCATCTGCTCTATGTTTCACTTTGTAAACCCATTTGCATCCTATTGCTTGCTTTCCTGGTGGTAGTGTTACTAGGCTCCAAGTGTTATTGGAGTAAAGAGCTTCAAACTCCTATGTCATTGTAGCCTGCCATACAGGATCAATAGTTGCATCCTCATATGATGATGGTTCCCTATCATGGCAAACATTTCTCACAAGAACTTGACTGTTAGATGTTAGTAGATAAGAGGCAACATAATGGTTCACAGAAAATAATGCACTAAGGGAGTTGATGTTTGGTTTAAGCTTGGGTAGGGAGTGTATATAGTTTTGTAAGTAACTAGGTGTTTTATGTGTTCTTGATGACTGTATCAGTTGTATGGGTTCTGCAGTAGGTTGTTCAATGTAGCCCTGTGGTGAAGATTGTGTAGGAGGATTAGGTGACAAATGATCATGTGTAGGTGACATGAGATTAGTTGTGTTCTCAACATTACCCCCTTGAGCATCTAAATGATCAGATGTTTTCTGTGCATTATCTGTACTATCAGAGGGTTGAATGAAAGGAATTGAGCATGGGAAATTAGATTGGGGATTCTAAGTTGGTTGCAAATGGAAATACATACTCATTGAAAGTGACATCTCTGGAAACAATGATCCTCCTAGTGGCCAGACTTAGGACCTTGTATCCCTTTGTGTTGAAAGGGTAACCAACAAAAATATGTGGTGTTGTTCTAGGTTCAAATTTATCTCTATGGGGTTTAGGTACAGTAGGGTAGCATAGACACCCAAAACTCTTCAGGTGAGAGTACTTTGGTTTTTTCTTGTATAGTAATTCATAAGGGGTTTGGTTATTGATGGAGGTGGAAGGTAATCTATTTATGATGAAGGTTGCACGCAGAATACATTCCCCCTAATATTTATGGGGCAATTTGGGCTGAAATAAGAGAGCCCTGGCTGTCTCAAGGAGATACTTATGTTTCTTTCCACTACCCCATTTTGCTGTGGGGTATAAGGGCAGGTCCTTTGATGTATGATGCCTTTTGACTGCAATAGCATGGTTGTTTCTATGTTGGTAAATTCCAGTCCATTATCTATTCTCACAGCCTTAACCTTTTCTCCAAATTGGTCTTCTACCAAAGTGAGGAATCCTTTGAGGACTTGATAAGAATTGCTTTTACTGGAGAGAAGGCGAGTCCATGTACTTCTGCAGAAATCATCTACAATAGTCATGAAGTACTTATATTTGTCATGTGTGGGCACATGGTATGGTCCCCACAAGTCAATGTGCAAGAGTTCAAGAATCTTATTAGTTGTGCTGGTTTTCTGAGGAAAAGGAAGTCTCTCTTGTTTGGCCATTGGGCAAATAGTGCAGCTAAAGGGCTGCTTGGAGGAAAAAGTTACAGGAAGGGAGACAATATTCTTCATTTTCACAAAGGGAACATGTCCAAGTCTGTTATGCCACAAGATATCCACTGGGTCTCTAACAAATATATACAAAGAAGAACTGGAGTAATTCGACAAGGAATTCTCAATAGGAAACAATTTTTCATTGCTTGCACTTGGACTATTTATAATAGAGGATGAGAGAACACACTTATTGGCATGGGGTGCTATATTCACAACAGAGTGTAGAGGACATTGTGTGTTACAAGTGCAGTGAGTGATAGGAGCTAACATGAAATCAGTGACACTTAGGATAGGACCTGTGTTGTTGTTCTTCAAACACCTTGGACACAGAATGTAGAGTCCATCCTTGACTCTACCAATCACCAGAGGCCTCTTCATTGAAGGGGCCTACAGAATGCAACAAAACTTGATGAATGCAACAAGACAATTTAAATGGGAAGCTAGAGAATGAATAGAAATGAGGTTGTATTTGAAGAAGGGACTAACATCGCTCTATTCAGTATGATCTCAGGTGTAAGTGCAACACTACCAATCTCAGTCACCTTCACTTTGTAACCATTTGGGAGAATAACAAGCAGGGGATAAGGTAAGGTTATTATATTGGTTAGTAATGATCTATTAAAGGTCATGTTTTTTGATGCCCCTGAATCTATAATCCATGAATCAGTCTTGTTTTTGAAACATTCACATGATAGTTTCCCAAAATCAATAGAGGAGGTGCAAGCTATTATACCTGCAAAGTTTGTTGATAAAGTATTAACATTGTCTAGGTTGTCTCTCATTCCTCCTGTTTGGAACTGTTGCAGCAGGTTTACAAGTTGACTGTATTCCTCCTTTGTGAGACTGACATGCTGAGTGTTACAGTTCTCATGACCAGCATCTTGAGTATCTGTGGCTTCTACATGAGCATTAGTTATTCCTCTATTTCCCCTATTGAATCCGGCACCTTGTGTTGCACCTGAATTATTCCCATGGTTATTGCTTTGCCTTGGGTTCTAATTGAAATTGGAAGCTTGGTTGTAACTGAGGTTTGGATTCTGATTCTGCTTTGAGCCTTGAGGATACCCATGAAGCTTGTAACATTTCTCTTTTGTGTGACTTGGTCTTTTATAGTAATCACAGAAGGGTCTGTTCCTATAGTTTTGAGTGTTGTTAGGAGAATAATTTGTTCTAAATGAAGTTGTCCTGCCTGTGTTGGCATTCAAGGCTGACGACTCAAGAGCTAAGTAGTTGTGAGGCTTGATTTCCCTTTGTTGTTATTCCTGAATCAATAGAGAGAAAGCCTGTGCAATTGTGGGAAGGGGATTCATCATGAGTATACTCCCTCGAACAACAGTATAGGCCTCATTCATTCCCATGAGGAACTGTATTAGTCTCCTGTCCTGCTCTGCCTTGTGCAAATTCTCCTTTGCTCCACATGTGCAGTTGCATGTGCAATGAGACTTGGCAATCAATGTAGTGAGTTCCTCCCACAACTTCTTCATTTTTGTATAATAACCAGTGATGTCCAGTGCTCCTTGAGATAGGTCGTTAATCTCCTTTTGAATTTGGTAGAGTTTCATTCCATTTGTTTGATCATATCGATCTTCAAGTTCCTTCCACAATTCGACTGCATCTGTCATATATTCTATACTATCTGCAATCTCCTTTGCTAATGAGTTTAAAATCCATGAAGTTACCATATCATCACATCTCTCCCACAATCGATAATTTGAGGAATCTAGATCCGGCCTTTTGCAATTACCGTTGATGAAGCCCAGTTTATTTTTCACAGAAAGGGCCCTCATCACATCCCTTCTCAATGAGCGATAGCCAAAACCATCAAAGGGGACAAGAACCAAATCTATTCCCAGATTGTCAGAATGATGCATGTAAAAGGGACTACTAGCATCAACAATTGGTCGATTTAGAGTTTCAGTCACAGTAGGTGCAGGTCATTCAGTTTCTTCGTCATTAGCCATTTCTTATAGCATAGGGTTCAAATGAGATTCGATCAACTCAGAAATTAACAAAAAAGGAATGAGGATTCAGAAGAGTAATAGAGAATTCAAGAGGAAAACTGTTACAATCGATGAAATCGATATCTGTGTGCACTCGATTAGAAAAACGAAAAATAGAATGGAAAAATTACGATCTTAGATTCAATCGATCTGAGAAATGAATCGAAATTTCTAACCTTGCTCTGATACCATATAAGAAATACAGCAATGAGGCAGTAGCCTTCTCGCTAAGTCAGCTAAGATTGCATCTACAACAATGGAGGATTCTTAGGTTTGTCATTTCGAGATTCAATGACAATGGAGGAGGAGGAGAAACATTCTAGAACAAATCAATTTCATTCTATTCTGAATTGTTCGACTTCTTTATATACATGCATGTGTGTATATGTATACAGAGTAGTCGACTAAGCTAGAAGAAGCAAAAGAAAGAAGCTAGCATATACCACTAACTACCAGTTGATTGGACAGCTGTCTAAACTACCACTAACTCACTCAACCACTAACTAACCATCAGACCAAGCTAATAGTAATAAAATAATTAATCTCAACAGTTTGGAACCTTAATCTTTTTAAGTTATCGTGTTATAAATTATACATATTAAATGAATTTATTTAAACATATATGGACTTAAACTAGAGCTTATAGGTTCAGTCGACTCATAACTAATTTCTTACTATCTAAAAAAAGAAGAAAAAAAAATCATAAGCTCATTATTTTTTAAATTCTTTTTTTGGGTTTTCTATTTAAGCTGTTCATTGTGCATTTTACTTTGAGAATTTTTGACTAGGACGTTAGGACATTATAGTCATCCCAACCTAAAAAATTTTCAGAGACAGACTTTTGTACAGGCCAAACACGGAACAACACAGCTAACTTAGTGTACGGGAATGAGAAATTGTTTCAAAAGAAACACTCCTTTTTTTAACCCTACAAGAAGGGAAAAGGGAAGGAGCCTAACCTTGGTTGCCTAATTAAAAAAATTAATTAAGAAGTAAAAACGTGATTAGTTAATTTTAAGAAATAATTTCAGACTCCTAGCAGGAATAAGTAATTAACAAAAGTGGAAGCTAATTATCTACATTTCTAACATAAACATAATCAATTAACTAATGGACTTCTCAATCCCTCCCATGTTCCGTTGCTTATTTTTAGTGGAAGTTCTATAACTGCCAAAAAGCAATTAATCTGATAAGTTACTCCATTTAGTTGATTTATAGGGAACAAGATGATACAACCATTAGACGACATTATTGTTCATTTTCTATTTCCTTTTTTTTTTCCTATTTAATTTATCTTTTTTTTAAATGAAGAAAAATGACTAATTTCAAATATGGGAACATGATGGGAGGTTTTCATTACATGTTTATTTTTATTTTTTTGTATTTGATTCCTTTTATGCTCCTAAAATAATATATATATATATATATATATATATATATATATATATATATATATATATATATATATATATATATATATATATATATATATTGTGACGACCCATCCATTCGTCTCATGAGTTACCACTCCGTTTCCCTTATTTCTGCTTTTTATTATTTTGTTTATCCGTATTTTGAGGTATCGGGTTGGTCGGATCGAATCCGGAATAATTTTGGTAAGGTTTGAGGCACTTAGTCTCTTTTAAGGAAGTTTAAGTTGGAAAAGTCAACAGGATATATATATATATATATATATATATATATATATATATATATATATATATATATGTATGTGTGTGTGTGTGTGTGTGTGTGTGTGTATTACCGCTCCATTTCCCTTATTTCTGCATCTTATTATTTTGTTTATCCATTTTTTGAGGTATCGGATTGGTCGAATCAGACACGGAATGATTTTGGTAAGGTTTGAGGCACTTAGCCTCTTTTAAGGAAGTTTAAGTTGGAAAAGTCAACCGAATGTTGACTTATGTGTTAGAGGGCTCGGATGTGAGTTCCGATGGTTCGGTTAGCTTCGGGAGGTAATTTATGACTTAGGAGCGTGATCGAAATGAGTCTTGGAGGTTTGGAGTAGTTTTAGGCTTGAATTGGCGAAGTTGATATTTTGGTGATTTTCGGTTGATAGGCGAAATTTTGAATAGGGGTCAGAATAAAATTTTGAGAGTTGCAGTAGTTCCGTTGTGTTATTTGGGATGTGTGTGCAAAATTTCAGGTCATTCGGATGTGGTTTGGTTGAGTTTTTGATCAAAAGCGAAATTTGAAAGATTTTTAGAAACTTAGGCTCGAATACGATGTGTTTTGGTTAATTTGATGTTGTTTGAAATGTTTTGATGATTGGAAAAGGTTTTAATAAGGTATTAGGATATGTTGGTGCCTTTGGTTGAGGTCCCGGGGGCCTCGGGTGAGTTTTGGGTGGTCAATCGGATCATTTTGGGGTTAGGAAAATTGCAGAAAATCTGTTCAGTTCTTGCAGGGATTTTATCCTTCGCGTTCGCGAAGGGCTAAGGAATTGGTGAATCCCATTTGCGAGATGGCAATCGCGTTCGCATAGGGTCTTTTGGTCAGCTGGTCTGAGGTCAAGGTTGCTCATCGCGTTCGCGATGGACGGAGCGCGTTCGGGAAGGTTCGCCTGGGTAAAGCATCACGTTCAGGGGGGCTTGGTCGCGATCACGTAGAAGGAAAATTTGTTAAAAGAAAATCTTCTTGAACACGAGGGTTTGACCACGTTCGCGAAGAAGGAAATTAAAGCCTGGGCAAAATGTTTTCAACTCATCTTGTCCGCAATTTTGAGGCTTATTTCCTCCATAGCTGGTCATTTTTAGAGATTTTCGAAGGGCTTTGAAGAGGAATTCAAGGGGCATCACGTTGAGGTATGATTTTTGGACTCAAAACTCAATTATGACGAGAATTCCACATAGAAAATCATGGAACCTAAGCTAAAAATGGAAGAACTAGGGCTTGGAAATTTACACTTTTGATTTGGGATTTGAAGGACCATTTGGTGTTGGATTTGAGAAATTTTGATATGCATGAATTCATGGAGAGATAAGGAATCTGTTGGTGTAAACATTTTTGAATTTTGAGACGTGGACCCGAAGGTCAGGTTATGGTAATTTCGGGATTTGTGACCTTTATTGATTGTTTTCGCTTGGGCTTTGTTCCCTTGGCATATTTGACGTCCTCGTTCTGATTTTCGATAAATTCGACACGCGTGGAGGCCGATTCGATGGGCAAAGTCATCGTGAGCTAGGGATTTAGCCGGTTCGAGGTGAGTAATGATTGTAAATGGTGTTCTGAGGGTTTCAAACCCTGGATTACACATTGTAGTGCTATGTTGAGGTGAGACACATGCTTGTTGACGAGCGTGGGGTCGTACACTATTAAGGATTGTGACTTGATCCGTCCCGGTTTATGATTTTACCGCGTATTTGACTGAAAACTTATTTGCTATTATTATGATTTGGGCTGAATGCCATATTTGGATTTCGTGCCAACTATTTGAACCCTTCAGGGATTTTATTTGATATTTCCTCCCTGTTTTGACTTACTACTTGAACTCAGTCATGTTATTTTCCACTGTTTTACTACTCAGCCATTTTACCCAGTTTTGAGACTTAAATGATATTTTAAATGATGTTTGGGCTGAGAAACACTATTTTACTGTTGCCCGAGGGGATTGTGAGGATTTTTGATTGAGTAAGGTCGAGGGTCTATGTTGTGAGGAAACACTGATACTGATTTGAGGCTGAGGGCCTGAGATATGTATGCCACGAGGTAGCTTGATTGATATGAGGCCGAGGGCCTAGATTTGATTCCACGAGATGGCTTGTTATTGTACTTGGGCAGTAAGGGGCACCTCCAGGAGTCTGCACACCCCCAGTGAGCGTGAGTACCCATTGTGATGAGAGATTGAGCCCGAGGGGCTGGTATTGTTTTGAGATATTGCCCGAGGGGTGGTTTTATTGATACTGTGCCCGGGGGGCGAGCTTCTATTTGTTTACTATACCTTAACTGTCTGTCAGTTACATGTTTATTGTTGAAAAAGGATTTTACTTGACTTTTCATTGTTTACTGTTTTTAACTTGTTTTACTGCTTCATTATAGAATGCTTTGTGCCTCACGTGTTTTTCTTACTTTTAGTCCGTATTTACATTTGTTACTCACTGAGTTGGAGTATTCACTTTATTCCCTACACCCTATGTACAGATTCAGGTGCATCTGGTCCCGCTCCCGAGTGCTGATTCATTCCAGCTTCAGGCGGATCTCGAGGAGTCTTTAGGTAGCTGTTGGCCTTTGAAGCCTAGAGCTCCTCCCTATCTCTTTCCTTTTATATTCTTAGTTCAGTACTAAACTCTGTAGTTACATTTGGGTACTCAGTATTGTTAGATGCTCGTGACTTGTGACACCCCGATTAGGGCTGTGTTAGGTTATATTTATGCACTTTATTGATATTATCCATTACTTGGTACTATTAAATCATATTTTAGACTGCTTTATGTTGTTAAGCTGTTTTAAAAAAGATGAATTGTGTTAATTGGATGGCTTTGTCTTCACGAGAGGTGCCATCATGACGGGATTTGGGGTTTAGGGTCGTGACAAGTTGGTATCAGAGCCTAGGTTACATAGGTCTCACGAGTCATGAGCAAGTTTAGTAGAGTCTCACAGATTGGTACGGAGACGTCTCTATTTATCCTCGAGAGGCTATAGAACCTTTAGGAAAAACTTTATATTCTTGAAATTCTTGTCGTGCGAACTTGTTAATCCGAGTACTAAACTTTTATTATTCTGTTCTCTCACAGATGGTGAGGACATGCGCTACCGGATAGGGTGGACGACCACCAGTGCCACCAGCTACGGCCACCAGAGGCCGAGGATGCGGTCGTAGTCGTGGTAGAGGAAGAGCAGCGAGGGCAGCACCTGTAGATCCACCAGTTGCCCAAGTTTAGGACCAGGTCCCAGCTGTGGACCCTCCAGCAGCATTAACTCAGGAACCAGCTGTGCCCATTGTGATTTCGAGTCTTCAGGAGGCCTTGGTTAGATCTTAGCAGTTTGCACTGGCCTAGCTCATGCATTTTTAGCCACTACAGCCGCAACTACTTCTAAGGTCGGGGGAGGTGGTCAGACTCTCGCCGCTCGCACACCTGAGCAGGTCGTGCAGGGACTTCAGACACCGGGGGCACACCCCGCCCAGCTGGTTGCAGCTACTCGGGGCTATGTAGTTACTGCCATGTAGAGGACGAGTAGCGTATATTGGAGAGATTTGGTAGGCTTCAGCCTTCGACCTTCAGTGGTGTAGAGGGCGAGGATGCCCGGGGCTTTTTGGACAAGTGTTAGAGGATGCTTTGTACCGCGGGTATTTTGGAGAACAGCAGGGTCGCTTTCACTACCTATCAGTTTTCAGGACTTGCTTTCACTTGGTGGGAGGATTTTAAGAGGCGTACGCTAGTTGGTGCAGCACCCCTTACTTGGCAGCAGTTCTCATTTCTTTTTTCGGAGAATTATGTGCTGCAGTCTCGCAGAGAGGAGCTGCGTAGGCAGTTTGAGTGGTTGCATCACGGGGATATGACCGTGTCGCGGTATGAGTTGAGGTTTTCTAAGTTGTCTCGTCATGCCATCTGGTTGGTTCTGACAGATCTAGAGAGGATCAGTAGGTTTGTTGATGATCTTACTTACCAACTCCGTATTCTTATGACCAGGGAGATGGTGACTGGTGCTACATTCGAGGAGGTTGTGGATATTGCCTGAGAGATTAAGTTTGTTCGTCGCCAGGAGCGAGAGGAGAGGGAGGCCCCGAGGATCTGGTAGCTACAGTGGTGCTCCTTCGAGGGGCCAGTTTCAGCACGGCAAAGGCCGACAGTTTCGACATGGTCAGTCTGATCACTCAGGTTATCAAGGGGCGTCATCGGGTCATGGTTCCCACAGTTCATACCAGGGCCATTCTTCACTTAGCACCCTTCTAGCTTAGAGCTCATCCCATGCTTCATCTGTTCAGGGCTCTTCTATGCCGAGTGCATCTGCTGGTCACTCCGATGCGAGGGGTTCCCATCAGTCCCCTTCTCTAGCACTTGGGAGTTGTTACGAGTATGGAGATATGGGCCACATGTAGAGGCAGTGTCCCCGTCGTGTTTCTAGTTCATCCTAGCAGAGGGGCTAGTCATCAGCTTCAGCGCCAGTTGCTCCACCACCACTCGCCTAGCCAGCTAAGGGTGGGGGTCAGTTTACCAGGGGGAGGTCAATCAGGCGGCGGTCAGGACCGTTTCTATACTCTTCCAGGCAGACCAGATACTATTTCTTCTGATGTTATTATTACAGTTATTGTTTCAGTCTGCCACAGAGATGCCTCTGTATTATTTGATCCCGATTTAACCTATTCTTATGTGTCATCATACTTTGCTCGTTATTTGGGTATGCCCTGTGAGTTTCTTGCTTTACCTATTCATGTATCTACCTCAGTGGGCGATACTGTTATTGTAGATCATGTGTACCGGTCGTGTGTGGTGACTATTGGGGGTTTGGAGACCCGAGTTGATTTTTTATTATTGAGTATGGTGGATTTCGATGTCATTCTGGGCATGGATTGGCTATCTCCGTGTCGCGCTATTCTGACTGTCATGCTAAGACAGTCACATTGGCTATACCGGGTGTACCACAGATCGAGTGGCAAGGTGTGACTGATTATGTTCCTAGTAGAGTGATCTCTTTCTTGAAGGCCCAACATATGGTTAGGAATGTGAGGGATGTCAGAGCTGAGTCTCCCAGTATTTATTTTGTTCCGTTTGTGAGGGATTTCCCTGATGTATTTCTTGCAGACTTGTCGGGCATGCCACCGGACAGGGATATTGATTTTGGTATTGACCTGTTGCCGGGCACTCAGCCCATTTCTATTCCGCCATATCGTATGGCATCAGCGGAGTTGAAAAAGTTAAAGGAGCAACTTCAGGAACTCCTTGATAAGGGGTTCATTCAGCCTAGTGTGTCACCTTGGGGTGCGCCGGTTCTGTTCGTGAAGAAAAAATGGCACTATGAGAATGTGCATTGATTATAGGCAATTGAACAAGGTAACAGTTAAAAACAAGTATCCTTTGCCTTGCATTGATGATTTATTCGACCAACTTTAGGGAGCGAGGGTGTTCTCCAAGATTGATCTCCGTTCGGGTTATCACCAGTTAAAGATCAGGGATTGGGATATTCTTAAGACGGCCTTCGGGACCATATATGGTCACTATGAGTTCCTGGTTATGTCTTTTGGGCTGAGCAATATCCCATCAGCGTTCAAGCATCTGATGAATAACGTGTTCCGGCCTTATCTTGACTCATTTGTCATAGTCTTCATGTTGCGCCCCTTTTTTCTCACAAAATCGGGTTTATGACATTTTGGGAGGTCAACTCGTTCCCTTTTGGGAATTGGGTCTTGAATTGAAGAGTCGCCACCTAATGCTTAAAGTGCATTAGGACACTAAGGAGGGTTTGAGTTGGGTAACTAGAGATTGGGTAAGGACTTAAAATTATCCTAAGGGGAAGGTGTTAGGTACCTCTCAGGATCCACTAGTGCTTATCCCGACCAAACTATTGTTGTGACTTTAGGTGCAAATAACACATAGGCAAATAAAAACTTCGAGTAAGAGGGGATTTTCACATAATGGTTACAAATAAGCAAAGCTAGAAAGAACCAAAAGAGAGCTGTTTTTTTCTTCTTAAAGAAATAGTTTGAAATTTTCAGAAGAAGCAAAGAAACAAAGAAACAAAGGGAAGGGGGTCCTAGGTTTATAAATAATATGGATCACCCACAAAACATCCGGTAATCACTCCCCAGTGAGGGGCTACACGTGATGTTATCGCGTGGTCATCATATCCATATCTACCATTTCCCACCCCGTTAAGGTATTAAAGTGTGGAATGATATCGTTTGCTTATTGCATGCTATTACCCAACCCAATCCTATTAGCCCCGGAGGTATTTGGGACTACTAATCCTAAAGGGAAGGGATATTAGGCTTGTTTATAGTTTCAAAGGAAAAACTCTAAGGCGACATACAAAAACACGTATAGCAAGTTGGGGAGAAGTACATAACAAGTAAAAGGATCAGATATACCTCTTTCGACAGAGAAGCACGTAATTAAGCACGACTTACACATACTGTTAGGGTCTGATTAAAACTTAAAGGTTGATGCAGACTGATTTATTACATATTTTAGATAATAAGCCCGAATCAGGCCTGCCTGCTGGTTATAGCTAATAAAACTGATTCAGTTTATAATTTTTTTTTACCCTAAGGTGTGCCTAAGTTTTGGACAAGAATCCTATAGGCAGGATATATACTGATTTCAAAAAACCATAAACTAAATGCATACTGGTTAAAAAAGGTTGCCAGATTATTAAAGAAAGGCAAGTTTTAGCAAAAAGGTTATAAGTTATGCAGATGATAGCACATCGTTATTACTGGTTTTAGACTTATAAGCGAGTAAAGCGATTCAGACTTGATTAATAGCTCCTATAGACATGCTTTCTATGTGTTGTTGATTTTAAAACCTTTTATAGACATGGTGAAATGCAAAAACCTTATGGACACGATATCTAGATGTTGAGTTTTATTTAAAGCCTATGAACATGATATCTAATTGCAGTTGATTGATTAAGACCTAAAAATATGATTACCTAGTAAAGAATGGATATACAAGATTCAGAAAGACCTATAGGCATATTCTCTATATGCATATGCAGAATTCAAATTTTCAGGTAATTATAGACATGGTATCTATATGAGAGGATGCATAGTTCCTACAGACATGGTATCTACATGAGAAATGCAAAGTTCAGGAATGTCTATAGGCATGGTATCTATGTGAGAAATGCAGAAATATCTATAGGCAGGATATCTATGTGAGAATGCGAAATTTCAGAAGTACCTATAAGCAGGATATCTATGTGAGAGTGCAGAAATTTAGAAATAACACATACAGGCAGGATATCTACCCTTTGCATACATAGTTATCCCTCCCTTTTACACTTGCCATCCCCAAGAGGTTAGCACCAATCGTGTTCGGGTAACAAAGTTTATTACAAATTATTATAGCCCAGAATAAAGTAAAAAAAATACATTAGAAATTAAATGTACAACAAAAGAGAGCCTGATTTAGACTTCCTGTCTGAAATATGAAGTAAACCACTCCAAGACATCATGATCCAAAGCCTTTCTCCCATTTGGATGTGTCAAAGTTCCCTTAGAGCCTCGAAAAGGACTCCGGGCAATGCTCACACCCAAATGCATTAGCATATTAAGACAAATGCAATGTGGAAGGGCCAGCCCTCAAGTGTCCAAGTTTAGAGGGAACTCAAGGTCCCAAGACAAGGCTCACAAGAGGGGGGTGGAACTTAGAGACCAAGAGAGAATGCAAGTGCAAAAATAGAGTTCTGAAAGGGGGAAAGGGAAAGGGAAATAGTTACAAATAAATACACATAGGGGTACAGGGGAAATAGGGAAGTTGAATCAGGCAAGAGCCGGCTATGGGCATATCCAGCAATAGGGAGTGCTAGCATACCCATAATCCTATTAGAACACACTGTTTAGAGGCTGAGATCCTAAAGGATCAAGTTTAATTCATGGACAATAACTTACATATTGCCATGTCTTAAACCATAGCTCAAACACATAAGGTGGTGGGGAATAGGGATTCATAGCAGAAACATACAGAAGAAAATTAGCATGTTAATTTAAATATTGAACTCTACAGGAACTATAAGTAGACGTGGATACAAAACCTGTAAATAAACACATTGTTGTGATGCTGAAGGTTAAATTAGGACATAGCAGTTTCAAAGTAACTAATTGAGAAAAGCAATAGGTCTTGTAAACACGCCGCAGTGCAGACAAGAAGAGAGAATACTATTGCGTGTGAGTATGAGTTTAGAAGGATTGTGAATGTGTCATGAGTTTGTGAAAGAGTCGTGCCTTTATAGTGTGAAAGTTAGGCAGAAATAAGGTAGGAAAACAGTTAGGGAACTGATTGTCTATTAAGAATCAATCACACAAGACTTCCCTTATTTAAGGAATTTAGATTCAAACGGGAAAACTATTTAAGGGAAGAAGTCAAATAAACACCCTGTGCAAAGCATGAAATTAAGGGCAAATACATAAAAAGTTATTTAAGGAAAGAATTTTGAAGTACACGGTTGTATAAATAAGGTAAGAAAATCAATTAGTAGATCAGTAAATCAAAGTTTAGGGATCTTGTAATTACTGATCCATGAATGAGCCAAGTCATGAAAGCTGAGGAGGGTTTTAACTTAAGTCGAATCATAAGGAAATCAGCAAACAAGGAAAGAAATCAATGAAGCCTATTCAGAAGGAGGTCTAAACTAATCAAAAATTCAAAGCCATTTTAGAGGGAAGATCATCACATATAAAGAGCATAAAAATATCAAGCATTCGAGAAGGGATCAAGTTAAAGGTTTTATAGAGTTTTGGCAATAGTCAGAGTCATATGAAGAACAAAATTGAAACAATGGTTTTAAAACTTAACGAAGAGTGGATGAAACAATTGTAGGAACTCAAATAGGTCCAAAAATTAGGGTTTTCGAAGTCAGGCAAGTTCAGAGATGAAGATTCTGCAAACCACATAGCCAGGGGTCTCAAAACTCGGATGAACCCCTAAATTTAGGGTTCTTGTCATTAACCGAGTGCAGAGATGAAAGTACAAGTGATTAGGGTATAAAGTACTACTTGAAACAGGTTTAGAAGTCTCAAAAAAGAACTAAAACTTTTAATATGTTCCTTTCAGCAACAGAAACTCATGAGAAATATAGTACAAGAGTAACATGCGAAACACAATAGATGCTCAAGAAAACATGGTAGAAAAAAGTAGTATGAAACATAATGGAAAAGTTGATAAGAATAGTAGGAGAAGCATTAGAAGGAACATAACTAGAACACAGTAGAGGAAATTTAATAAGAAACACTCAAGAACTCAGTAAAAAAAATACAATAGAGGAAAAACACAAGAACACAGTAGGGCAAATATAGTAGAAGAAACACACAAGAATACAGTGGAGGAAAATACGGTAGAAGAACCGCACAAGAAAGAGATAAAATCAGAGAAACATCTCAGAAAAACCCTAGATCGAAAAGAATGGTTTTGAAAGTAGTTTTTTGAGAGAAAATCTAGAAAATCATTTAAAAACTTAGGGAGAGCATAGATCTAGAACAAATGTAAAGAGATCGGAAGAACCTCAAAGCTAGGGATCTCAGAGGAACCCAAACGGTGCGAAAGACTTGAAAAATTGTTGATCTGAGCAGGAGAGGTCGAGGTTAGGCTCGAACAGCAATGGTTTTCCAGAGCAAGGCCGAAGATGGCCATGGAATTTGAATCAAACAAAGTTGGGACCCAGCTTCTTCGTGGTCTAGCCACGAGTCTTCAGTTAACCAAATATGAGGAGCCATAGGTGGCTTGGTGGGTGGTAAAACCACCATAGGTTTAAGTTAGAAGGTGGCCGGAGAAGACGAACATGACTCATCGGAGAGGAGGGGAGGGGAAAAGTTCTAGAGAAAATAAGAAGTAGAGAGATAGAGACGAGTGAGGAAAAATGAGGGGTATTGGGGGGGTCGTTTGGTTTAATTTAGGTAGGTTAAATGGGGACCGTTGGTCTGAATGATCAACGGTCCAGATTGAATGGGGTAGGTGGGTCGGGTAGGGTAATTGGACCTGGGTCGGGTAATTTGGTAGAAATTGGGCTGGGTATTGGATTTAATTAGGGATTCAAAGTTGGCCAAAATTGAAACGAAATGGGCTAACATTTAAATAGCCACTTTTCCCTTGTTTAACTTTATAAAAAATAGTAAAATAATTTCGGAAAATAAATTGAAAATGCTAAAATTATTTATAATATATAATTATCAATTTAAAATTATGAAATCTCATATTATAAATATGAAACTACTTTAAACTAAAAATGACTAATATTACAATTATGTAATTTTATTCTTAAAAGTACCAAATAAATTTGTAAAAAATGTGTAAAAATACCTTAGCTATATTTTTATATAAACATAAGACTCCAATAATTGAATCACCAAAAATGATAATTTTAAGGATAATTATTGGGGTTTTCTTGATAAAATAGTGCAGTAAATTGATTTAAAATCTTTGAAAAAATTAAGAAAAATTAATGTAGCTTTGGAAAATGATTATATAGGCATATACATGCTATTTTGAAAGGTATTTTACATATATAAAAATATAAGGAAAAATTGAGTATCAAGAGCTGCCCCTCTTTACCCGGGAAGGATGAAAGAGTTGTCGGGTAAAGATAAAATGGCCAATTTTGACCGAACGAAGGGGTTTCAAAAGGTTTGGCCATGCCCTGGCTTCTGAGCTACCTACATATCCCTGGGCTTATAGGAATCAGGCCATATGTAGTTTAATATCCGTCAGCGGAGTATGGTGATGGAGACTCTTTAAGAACAGACATAATATTCAGGTTGGAATGAATGGTTAAGGTCTGATAGGGTTGCGGGAACTAGAACGGGATTGCTCATGCCGAGATAGTTGTTGTTTGCCGTCTTACCTGTGAATAAGCAATACAAGTGTATATTGTGCGGAAATTTAAACATGGTACAGGTTCCCGTCGGACCATGAATGTTGTCTTTGGACGGTTAGGATGTCGTCCTCAGACCATGATGTCCTAGAACATGAAGCGTATAATAAAGGATTCACAGGCCATGAAATGATGCTCTCAGGCTATGAGAATGATACCTCCGAACCATGATGCCTTTGAATAATAATATGCAAAAGATTAAAGGGATCCTTAGGTCATGGCATGTTGTTCTCGGGCTATGAAAATGTTGCCTCCGAACAATGGTGCCTTCGAATAATTTGGCAATCTTTCAGCCTATAAAATGCAGTATTTGGCGGTCTTTCAGCCCATGAAATGCAGTATTTGATGATCTTTTAGCCATGCAAGACGTAAATAAAGTGGCGATCTTTCAGCCATGCAGGATGTAAAAAAAGTGACGATCTTTCAGCCATGCAGGACGTAAATAAAGGGCAATCTTTCAACTATGCAGGATGTAAATAAAGTGGCAATCTTTCAGCCATGTAGAAATGCAACTAAAGTGGTGATCTTTCAGCCATGTAGGATGTAAATAAAGTGGCAATCTTTCAACCATGCAGAAATGCAGATGGAGATAATGTTTAGTCTCGGAAGGCAGAATGGTAGCCTTATGCAATGTAAAAAATGCAAATGGAGACAATGTTTAGTCTCGGAAGGCAAAATGGTAGCCTTATGCAATGCAGAAATACAGATGGAGACAATGTTTAGTCTCGGAAGGTAGAATGGTAGCCTTATACAATGCATAATATACAGATGGAGAAAATGTTTAGTCTCGTAAAGCATAATGGTAGCCTTATGCAATGTAGAAAATACAAATGGAGACAATGTTTAGTCTCGGAAGGCAGAATGGTAGCCTTATGCAATGCAGAAAATGCGGATGGAGACAATGTTTAGTCTCGGAAGGCAGAATGGTATCCTTATGCAATGCAGAAATAAAATAAAGTGGCAGATGGTAATGAAGTTTCTTAGCTGATAACAAGCTTCGATGTTGGGATCGCTGCATCCAAAGAAAAATCATGAGTTTTGTAGAGGGGAGGTTAGTTCGTATCCTTACTGGCCTTGCTTGACCTGTTCGACTGTATTATTAGGATAGCGCTGCTAAACAAAGCAATTTTGATAATAAACATACATGAGTTTGTAAAAATATGACATAAGTATATAGTTTTAGAAATAGTTTTAGATGAACCGACGACTGTGATGCGGTTCAGGACATTGCAACCTCTCCTGCTATGGAATTTTGAGGGTCCTCCTCAAAATTCTACCCCAGTCTAACGGGTTGATATTCTGACGGCTTCTTGCGATGATCGGCTAAAATTACTTCTGAATTTTGAGGGTCCTCCTAAAAATTCTGCCCCAGTTTCCAATTGGAAGGGGAAATGAAAATTTTATTGAATTGTGACCGAACCCATAAGGCTGCCTACGTATCCCCTCTTAAACGGGAATCAGGTCAGACATAGTTCAAATTACATCATGAAGGAAAGCATGAGAATTACACATAGTAGCGCTTGACTGCATCTAAATTGATATGTTTTGGCCAAATTTGTACATCCATTTCTGCAAGTATACGGGCTCCTCCTATCAGAACCCGGTGAACCATATACGGACCCTACCAGTTGGGAGAGAATTTCCCTTTGGCTTCATCTTGATGCGGGGAAATCTTCTTTAACAGTAGCTGCCCTGGTGTGAACCTCGGCTTGACTCTTTTGTTGAAGGCTTTGGACGTTCTGTTCTGATAGAGCTGACCGTGGCAAACTGCGTTCATTCTCTTTCCATCTATAAGAGCTATCTATTCATAACGGCTCTTTACCTATTTTGCATCGTCGAGTTCTGCTTCCTGTATGATCCTTAAGGAGGGAATTTCCAGCTCGGCGGGAATGACCGCTTCTGTACCATAAACCAGCATATAAGGGGTCACCCCAGTTGATGTGCGGACCGCGGTGCGGTATCCCAATAAAGCAAATAATAGTTTCTCATGCCACTTTTTATGCTTCTCTATCATTTTTCTCAATATCTTCTTGATGTTCTTGATGGCGGCTTCTATGGCTCCATTCATCTGAGGTCTGTAGGCTGTAGAATTCTTGTGTTTGATCTTGAAAGTTCCACGGATAGCTTTCATCAAGTCACCATTGAGGTTAGAGCCATTATCAATAATTATTGACTCTGGAATCCCGAATCGGCAAACAATGCGGTCGCGGACAAAGTCTACCACGACTTTCTTAGTCACTGCTTTGTAAGATGTTGCTTCGACCCATTTGTTGAAATAGTCGATTGCTACTAGGATGAATCTGTGCCCATTGGAAGCAGCCGGCTCGATTGGAGCAATAACATCCATTCCTCAAGCGGCAAAAGGCCATGGTAAGCTTATTGCATTAAGCTCATTTGGTGGCACCTTTATCATGTCTGCATGTATCTGGCAGCTGTGGCATTTCGTACTGGATGCAATCTATTTCCATAGTCATCCAAAAGTAACCAGCCCAGAGTATCTTCTTGGCTAAGACAAAACCATTCATATATGGACCGCAGGTCCCAGCATGGATTTCTTCTAGTAGTTTAGATGCTTCTTTCGCATCAACACACCTTAGTAATCCCAAATCCGGAGTCCTCCTATACAGGATTCCTTCGATATGAAAGAAGTTGCTAGACAATCTTCGCAGCATGCATTTCTGAGTGGTTTTTGCAAGCTCTGGGTATTCTCCTTTTGCCAAATATTCCTTGATGTCATGAAACCAAGGTTTTCCATCTACTTCTTCTTCGACATGAGCACAGTAAGCTGGCTGATCATAGATCTTCATTGAAATAGGATGAATGAAGTTCTTATCTGGATGCTGTATCATGGATGATAGGGTAGCCAATGCATCGGCAAACTCATTCTGGACTCTGGGAACATGCTAGAATTCTATCTTTGTAAACCTCTTTCTCAATTACTACACATGGTGTCGATACGGGAGTATCTTAGAGTTCTTGGTCGCCCATTCTTCTCGGACCTGATGTATAAGTAAGTTTGAATCCACAATTACTAGAAACACTTGGATGTTCATGTTAATGGCCATCTTGAGCCCTTAGATGCAGGCTTCGTATTCAGCCATGTTGTTGGTGCACGAGAACCTGAGCTTAGCTGACACCGGATAATGTTGACCGGTTTCTGATACTAGGACTGATCCTATGCCGACTCCTTTGAAATTTGCTGCTCCGTCGAAAAGCATTCTCCAACCATCATAGGATTCTGCAATGTCTTCTCCTATGAATGATACCTCTTTATCAAGAAAATACATCTTTAGGGGTTCGTATTCTCCATCCACGAGGTTTTCGACAAGGTGATCTGCTAGTGCCTGTCCCTTGATTGCCTTCTGAGTTACGTAGACAATATCGAATGCACTCAACAGGATTTGCCACTTGGTGAGCTTGCCAGTGGGCATGGGCTTCTGAAAGATGTATTTTAGCGGATCCATCCTTGATATGAGATATGTAGTACAGGCACAGAAGTAATGTTTCAGCTTCTGGGCTACCCAGGTTAGAGAACAACATGTGCGTTATAACAGAGAATACCGGGCTTCGTAGGGAGTGAAATTCTTGCTGAGTTAGTAAATGGCCTGCTCTTTCCTCCATGTTTCCTCATGCTTCCACAGGACGCAACCAAAGGCACCATCTAATACTGCAATGTGGAGTAGCAAAGGCCTATCGGGATCAGGCGGGACTAAGACTGGTGGTGTTGACAGGTATTCCTTGATCCTGTTGAAAGCCTTCTGGCATTCATCAGTCCACTTCGTGGCAGCATCCTTCTTCAACATCTTGAAGATTGGCTCGCAAATGACCGTGGACTATGCTATGAACCGACTGATGTAGTTGAGTCTTCCTAAGAAACTCATCACGTCCTTCTTGTTCTTTGGCGGTGGAAGTTCTTTAATGTCCTTGACCTTTGATAGATCCAATTCTATTCCCCGACGACTCACAATAAACCTAAGTAATTTTCCAGCAGGAACCCTAAATGCACACTTTGCGGGATTTAGTTTTAGTTTGTACCTCCGTAGTCTATTGAAGAATTTCCTTAAATCTTCCATGTGATCAGTGGCCATTTTTGACTTAATGATGATGTCGTCTACGTACACCTCGATCTTCTTGTGTATCATATCATGAAAAATGGTGGTCATAGCCCTCATGTAGGTGGCCCCTGCATTCTTCAAACCAAATAACATCATCTTGTAGTAGTACATTCCCTACGGCATAATGAAAGTCGTTTTATCAGCATCTTCCTCATCCATCCAGATCTGATGATAACTGGCGAAACAATGCACAAATGATTGCAATTCATGCTTGGCGCAATTGTCGATCAAGATGTGTATGTTTGGCAAAGGAAAGTCATCTTTTAGACTGGCCCGGTGAGATCCCAGTAGTCAACACAGACTCTAACCTTCCCATCCTTTTTCGGTACTGGCACAATGTTAGCTAACTATGTCGGGTATTCCACTACCCTGAGAACCTTAGCCTTGACTTGTTTAGAGACTTCTTCCTTGATTTTCAGACTCATATCTGGCTTGAAATTTCTGAGCTTCTATTTTATCGACGTACATGTCAGATCAGTTGCCAGTTTGTGTGCCACAATAGATGTACTCAGACCAGTCATGTCATCATACGACAGGCGAATATGTCCTCATATTCTTTTAGAAACTCTGTGTATTCCTTCTTTTTTGATGACGACAAGTGAACGATGATTTGTATTTATTTGATATTCTCTTCATCTCCCATGTTAACAATCTCAGTCCAATCCAGGTTGGACTTTGGCCTGTTTTCAAAATTCTCGACTTCCTTAACAATATCTTCTGGTATGTCATCTTCCTCTGAGTCTATGTCTGTTTGTTGTCTCATTACATGTCACAGTCATTGGTTCATCTAGATAAGTAACAATAATGCTTTATAGGCAAAGTAATGAGAGAAAATAATAAGATTTATAAGAAATCAAAATGCTTTGATAAATTCCATAACTGTTTTTGAACATTGGTTATTTTATTGCGAAATTAAAAATGCGAAAGCAAAGTTAACTAGTAAAATAAAAGATAGTGCATGATGCTTGTTCAGCTTTGCTACCCCGAGGCTCACCGGGCGTTAGTGGTTCTGATGGTCCAGTTATTGAGGCATGATCCTCTACTTATAGCATGTATGGAAGGGCCTTCCTCCCCCTCCTCCTCAAAAATTACACAACAATCCATATCATCATTTTCCAGGAACAAATTCCTCATTGCTGCCAGTTCTTCCTCTTCTTCTGACCCATAGATAACTTCGGCCAGTTGGAAAGTCTGCTCCAAGCGTGGTATTGGCTGCTCAAATGGGTAATAAGGACCGCGCCATGGTGGCGACCAGTCGTTGAATTCTTTCTAGATATACTCATATCCCAGACCGGAGGTGGTGCCATGTTTCTTTAGTTAGGTAGGCTTAGCGATTCCTTTGAGGTTCTTGCCAAGACTCTTGCCAGGTTCGTATCCTCTCCAGTTCAATATGCTTTTAATTTTGTTGTCCCACCATTTTTCTTTATCAACGGCATTGACTTGCTCGATGTGGTGGTAAGTTTCCCCGCCTATCCTTCTTCTGCCTCCTATTGCTGGGATGGTCTGGTGACTGTATATGGGATTTTTACCATTGCCATGAATGATCACCTCTTGGTGATTCCACTCAAACTTCACTGCTTGATGTAGAGTTGATGCTACGACCCCAGCGGTATGAATCCATGGTCTTCTCAATAGTAAATTGTAAGATGCCGGCACGTCCATTACTTGGAAATCAACATTGAACCAAGTAGGCCCCATTTGTAAACACAAGCTAATCTCCCTGATAGTGCACCTTTAGGAACCGTCGAAAGCTTTGACATTGATGGCCCCGTACCTGATCTCATGCAGCCCCTTTCCCAATGTCTTGAGTGTTATCGACGGGAAAATGTTGAGGCTAGACCCTCCGTCAATCAGAATCCTGGTGATAAAGTAATCTTCGCACTGCACGTTGATGTGCAATGCCTTGTTGTGACTCAACCCCTCTGGTGGGAGCTTATCTTCATAAAAAGTGATCTTGTGACTTTCCAATACTTGCCCTACCAGTTTTGCCATTTCTCCTTCGGTGATGTTACTTGGTACATATGCCTCACTCAGCACTCTTAGAAAGGCATTCTTGTGTGCATCGAAACTTTGTTGCAAAGCAAGGATAGAAATTTGTGTCGGTGTTTTGTTCAGCCGATTAATGATCGAGTATTTCTTGGCTTGTATCTTCCTCCAGAGATCACCAGTCCCATTTTCAGTGATGGTTGGCCGACCAGAGGCCTGCTTGATTGACTTGGATGAATGCTCCAGGGTATAAACTCTACCAGTTCTTGTCATACCCTATGACGTAACTGCTTCCCTGAACTTGACCTTCCCTTTTCGTCTTGCCTCGGTTGTGTAGTCCCAAGGTATGGCATTTGTATGGAATGGTGTTACAGACAAAATTGCCACCGAAATTGGTGTAGCTATCTTGACTCCGGATGGAGCATGTATTTTTGGAAGGTAAAACCGCAACTTCAAATAGTATATGTGCATTTATCGGAGACCCAAACTCGACCTCAATTGGCGTTGGTGTCTTTGTCGAGGATGGTGCTTCAAACTCAAGAAGCATGGACATGTTTGCCTCAGCGACCTCAGAAGGACTATTGGCTTCTTTGGATCGTCGCCTTCTGTGATCAAATCGATCGATCCTTTGGGGTCCCAATCATCCTCTATTTCAATCATGTGAACACCTCCAACCTTGTGGTCTGGCAGAGGGTTGATGCGGACATTTGGAGCAGGCGCCTTTTCCACAATGATCTTGTTATCAATCAAAGTCTGGATCTTTTCTTTCAGGGAGCGGCATTCATCAATGGTATGCCGCTTTATGCCAGAATGGTATGCACATGATTTATTTAGACTGACCCATTGAGAAGGGTTTTCAGGGGTTATAGCAGGGATAAGGGTAACATAACCAGTAACTTTGAACCTTTCGTACAACTGGTCAATTGGTTCAGCAATGGCGGTATGCTTTTTGGGAGGTCTGAGATCAAAATTCGGTCGAGCTCTCGGAAAGTTTTGGCGAGCGGGAGGTGATTGATATTGGGATTGTTGATCATTGTAGGCTTGGTAAACATGTGCAGGTTGGGAATATCTGGGTGAAGTAGGCTGATATGTAGGAGGTGGTGGAGTTTGGTAAGAAGGTGAGGGTTCTTGGTAGTTCGGAGTAGGTTGATACGTGAGTGGAGGCATTGGATAGGTTTGGTATTTGATAGGGGATTTGGTTCTCTGTGAAACCATTACAGCACCTACGTCCCTTTTCTTGGACATACCACTAGACTGTAAAGCCTTATTGGTAGCTTACAAGGCTTCAAAGTTCGTAACCATACCACTTTTGATGCCTTCTTCGATTCTTTCTCCCAGCTTGATAGTGTCAGAAAATTTGTGGCCTTTGATCATCATCAGCTTCTCATAATACTGTGGGTCTTGGGCCCGAGCAAAAAATTTGTTCATTTGCAATTATTCTAAAGCAGGCCTAACCTTAGCAGTTTCTGACCTCCATCGAGTAACTTACTTACGGAATGTTTCTGTGGGCTTCTTTTTTAGGTTCTGAATGTAGAACATATCTGGTGCATTTTTTGTATTGAATCTAAATCTGTCCATAAAGTCGGACGCCATATTCACCCAATTTGACCATCTCTTCGGGTCTTGGCTGATGTTCCAGGACAGAGCATCTCCTTTCAGACTCCTCATGAAAAGTTTCATGTGGATCCTCTTGTCTTTCCCTACTCTAACCAATTTGTCACAGTATATTCTCAAATGTACCCTTTGATCCCCTATACCATCGAACATTTTGAACTTAGGAGGTTTTTACCCCTCGGGCAGTTCACTATCGGGCTGTATGCAAAGATCTTCGTAGTTTAGCCCCTTAATTCCCTTACTACCTTCAACGCCCTGAATTTTGCTAGTCAACTTCTTAAGTTCGTCATCCAAGTTCTTGCTAGGTAAATCTTTATCATCAGACTCGGGTGTGCTTGAGATGGGTGGGGTGGAGTGCGACACAGTTTCCACGTAGACGGGGGTGTTATGATGGGTGTGGCCGTGATCATTTGTGGAGTTTTGTGGTTCTGGGATGAGCAGCGGTGTATTGTTGGAAGTATGGCAGGTGTTGTAGTGGTAGTGAGGAGCGGTGTAGTTTTTTCGCTTTAGGAGACTCTGTGGAGGTGTGGGGTTCTGAGCACTTGGGAAATTGATGTCTTGAGTAGTGAGGGAAAATGACAGATTCGCCAAATTTCGAACTTGATCAAGTTCTTCCTGAAATTTTAGTAG
Organism: Nicotiana glauca; assembly: GCA_026770625.1. Taxonomy (NCBI): domain Eukaryota; kingdom Viridiplantae; phylum Streptophyta; class Magnoliopsida; order Solanales; family Solanaceae; genus Nicotiana; species Nicotiana glauca. The sequence continues at coordinate 5,570 of MDKF010961270.1, read as the reverse complement.
CTTTTGCTCCAGTTGGGAGGCATTCTTTTTGGGAACCAAAGTACCATGACAGTGAATGGTCTCTAACTGTTCAGTTGAGTTTTCCTTCCTATTGTTGTTCAAATCTTCCATTTTTCCTTTGTTCTTGTTTTTGATGGGGCTGAGAGGAGGAGTAGGTGGAGGACCCTTAGATCTCATAAAATTTGATGATGTCGCCGGAGTTCACTAACTAACCTTTGGGGAGGGGAATAAACAAAAAGTAAAAACAAAATGTAACAAGTCAGTGATGATCATAAGAAACATTGCAATATTTAAACACATAGTGCGGAAATATAAAGCGTATCCTAATTTGGGGACCTCTTCGTGCCCGAGGTAGGCTTAGCGACAGGTTGATTTGTAAAACTTAGAATGCTAAATGCCTTATTTCATTGATAAAAGGTAGACGAATCCCAAAAAACCACTAAATAACAAGAAAATAAAAGTCACTAATTGCCATTGGCCTTATTACATTTTATAAAGTGGAAATGGAAACTCCTATCTATTCGGTCCCAGAGGGACATTCCCCAGACTCCATCGAACAGCTTCCCTAGCTCTCGCAGTCCTAGCAGCAAGTAAGCTCTGGCCAGATGTCCGACTTCATTTCCTTTAGCAGTCCGACGATCTTCGGCCCTTTTGAAAAATTTCTTTTCCATCTCTACTATACCTCGCTCCAAATAGACCAATCATTTGTTGGCACTAACAGCCATATCCTTCCACTCTTCAATTAGTTTTTCATTGGCTTCCTGTATCTCACGGTGTTCTCTTTCGCAGATGGTTGTACTTGACTTGTGCTTCGGCCTTTTCATCTATGATCTTGCTACCTCGAATAAATCCAGGCTGGCCCAGTCCACTATGATTATCCTCCAACCAGCTTGAATAATAAGGAGTGCAACCTATATGGTATCTGTCTCGTTCGATGGTGTCCCTTCCCAAGACAATCTTGCAGTGCTGCATGTGCTGAGCCCGACACATGTAAGGACTATCATCATTGTAGAAGTCGGCTCGAAAGTGAAACATTTTGTCGACCCTGGGTATAACCTGCTTCCTACCCGCTTGTCTCATAACCCAGAGAGGTACGTAAGGGTACGTTCCTCTTAAGCCAATTAGTATCAAGAAAGGTGCGTCCCTGGATCGGACGATGAACTCCTCGTTTTGGAACCACTCGAACATCCATTGTACCTGGTCCTCAATCAGATTTTCGAAGAGTTTGACCCATTCTTTAGAATTCTCCGGTTGGGTGAACATGTTGGGTAGGTAATTCATTCGCTTTGGGTGATGAAAAGCAATATGATCATCCCAGTCCCTTCGATGGATTTCCTGTTAGTACTCACCCTTTTGCAGATGTTCCACGAGCCAAAGTTGAAGTAGCAAATTACAACCCTCAAAGTGTTTAGCTCCTTGTTGACAACTTTCTAAGGCTCGGTATATCTCTGCAATGATCATTGGTACGAGACTGAACGGTTATGTCTCAATTCCCTCCATTAGAGTTTTGGTGACCATATCTAGCCTGGTATGGATACTTGCTTTCTTCATTGGAAACATTATCATCCCTATGAAGCAGAACATGAAGACAAAGGCCCTTCGATGAATATGCCCCAATGATATAAGGGGGAACTCATCAGGATAAGTATGGTAAGATTTGATGTGACCGTGCCTCTCTTACAAATACTCAAAGGGAATATATGACTCTTTCAGACATGTCAAGTCTGGATTCTTCTTTAGAACCATCATTTTGAGGAAACCTCAATTTTCCTGCATTAACAAACCTGGAGTTTCCCATGGCATACCAGCCAGTCCTCCTATTTCCTCTAGCAGGGGTGTCATCTCAATGTCCCCGAAGCGGAACACAGACCTATCACAATCTCAGAACAGAGTAGCAGATTCTATGATCTTGTTGTTGGGTTGGATTTCTAGGAGAGAAGGTAGATTTCCTAGGTATTTCCAAACAAGAGTCTGATTACTCGAATGAAGATCCTCCCACCAACTTAGCAATTTTGGGTAGATGTTAGTGACCGTACCGAATCTGGGGACTTCATGCCTCATGTTTCTGCAACACAAAAGGGTTAGGCCCTTACCCCCACCAGACTCGACTATTAAATATCAATAATTGGCATAAAAGTATTTAGTTCTCCAAATGAATGCACAAAACATTGTAGTTTCCGTTTGGGTTTTTGGGAAACTCGATAGACTTTGGACAAGGTTGTCTTAAAGAGTCATTATGCGGACAACATAACTGACTCGGATAGGTTTGACCATGATGCATGCACAATTAAACAGAGTAAGGTTTCTATAGAGGATTAGACTGGTACCCTTAAGCAGACAACTCAAGAGGGAAAGGCACAGAACCGTCGACTACACCATTGATCGACTGGTTTTACCGTAAATATGCCTTTGCCGGATATAGGGGTGTTAATATCAGAAGAGTGCAACCACTCATTATAAGCATTGCTATGGTATTTTATTTGGCACGAGTGGAATATGATGTTGAAAACATGCTTATGCAATAACTAAAACAGGTTGTCACATATTTTCACGTTATAAGAGTAGTAATTACAACAATTCTTCATAATTTAAAACAATAATAAAGGAAAGCGATAAAAGAAATAAAGGAAAGAAACAAAAGAGCCAAGTCAGTTTTGTAATAGAAGAGGGAATTAAATATTTAAAGGCATTAAGCAAATAAATACATATAAAGAAGCGTAAAGTCACAATAATAGCCTGAAATGGTAAAAGCCTAAAAGATATCCCCAGCAGAGTCGTCATGTTGTCGCGCCCCCTTTTTCTCATGAAATCGGGTTTATGATATTTTGGGAGGACAACTCGTTCCCTTTTAGGAATTGGGTCTTGAATTGAAGAGTCGCCACCTAATGATTAAAGTGCATTAGGACACTAAGGAGGGTTTGAGTTGGTTAACCAGAGATTGGGTAAGGGCTTGAAATTATCTCAAGGGGAAGGTTTTAGGCACCCCTCAGGATCTACTAGTGCTGTTCCCAGCCAAACTATTGTTGTGACTTTAGGTACAAATAAAACATAGTCAAATAAAAACTTCGAGTAAGAGGGGATTTTCACATAATGGTTACAAATAAGCAAAGTTAGAAATAACCAAAAGAGAGATATTTTTTTTTTCTTAAAGAAATAGTTTGAAATTTTCAGAAGAAACAAAGAAACAAAAGGAAGGGGGTCCTAGATTTATAAATAATATGGATCACCCAGACAACATCCGGTAATCACTCCTCAGTGAGGGGCTACACATGATGTTATTTCATGGTCATCATATCCATATCTACCCTTTCTCACCCTGTTAAGGTATTAAAGCACAGAATGGTCTCGTCTGCTTATTGCATGCTATTACCCGTCCCAATCCTATTAGCCCCGGAGGCATTTGGGACTACTTATCCTAAAGGAAAGGGATATTCGGCTTGTTTATAGTTTCAAAGGAAAAACTCTAAGGCGACATACAAAAACACGTATAGCAAGTTGGGGGGAAGCACATAACAAGTAAAAGGCTCAGATATACCTCCTTAGACAGAGAAGCACGTAATTAAGCACGACTTACACATACTGTTAGGGTCTGATTAAAACATAATGGTTGAGGCTAACTGATTTATTACATAATTCAGATAAAAGGACCGAATCAGGCCTGCCTGCTGGTTGTAGCTAATAAAAACTGATTCAGTTTACAATTTTTTTACCCTAAGACGTGCCTATGTTTTGGACAAGAATCCTATAGGCATGATATATACTGATTTCAAAAAACCATAAACTGAATGCATACTGGTTAAGAAAGGTTGCCAGATTATTAAAGAAAGGCAAGTTTTAGCAAAAAAGGTTACAAGTTCTGCAGATGATAGCACGTCGTTATTACTGGTTTTAGACTTATAAGCGAGTGAAACAATTTAGACTTGATTAATAGCTCCTATAGACATGATTTCTATGCGTTGTTGATTTTAAACCCTTTTATAGACATGGTGAAATGCAGAAACCTTATGGACATGATATCTAGATGTTGAGTTTTATTTAAAGCCTATGCACCAGATATCTAGTTGTAGTTGACTGATTAAGACCTAAAAATATGATTGCCTAATGAAGAATGGATATACAAGATTCAGAAAGATCTATAGGCATATTCTTTATATGTATATGCAGAATTCATATTTCCAGGTAATTATAGACATGGTACCTATATGAGAGGATGCAAAATTCCTACAGACATGGTATCTATGTGAGAAAGGCAGAATTCAGGAATGTCTATAGGCATGGTATCTATGTGAGAAATGTAGAAATATCAATAGGTAGGATATCTATGTGAGAATGTGAAATTTCAGAAGTACATATAAGCAGGATATCTATGTAAGAGAGCAAAATTCAGAAATAACACCTATAGGCAGGATATCTACCCTTTGCATACATAGTTATCCCTCCCTTTTTCACTAGCCATCCCCAAGAGTTCATTACAAATTATTACAGCCCATAATAAAGTAAAAACCATACATCAGAAATTAAAAGTACAACCAAGGAGAGCCTGATTCAGACTTTCTGTCTGAAATATGAAGTAAACCAACTCCAAGAGATCATGATCCAAAGCCTTTCTCCCATTTGGTTGTGTCAAAGTTCTCGAAGAGCCTCAAAAAGGGCTTCGGGCAATCCTCACACACAAATGCATTAGCAGATTAAGACAAGTGCAGTGTGGAAGGGCCAGCCCTCAAGTGTCCAAGTTCACAGGGAACTCAAGGTCCCAAGGCAAGGCTCACAAGAGGGGGGGCGGAACTTAGAGACTAAGAGATAGTGCAAGTGGAGAAATAGAGTTCTGAAATGGGGAAAGGGAAAGGGAAACAGTTACAAATAAATACACATAGGGGTACAGGGGAAATAGGGAAATGGAAAGAGGCAAAAGCAGGCTGTGGGCATACCCAGCAATAGGGAGTGCTAGCATACCCATAAGTCTGTTAGAATACACTGTTTAGAGGCTGGGATCCCAAAGGATCAAGTTTAATTCATGGACAATAACTTAAATATTGCCATGTCTTAAACCATAGCTGAAACACATAAGGGGATAGGGAATAGGGATTCATAGCAGAAACATGCAGAAGGAAATCAACATGTTAATTTAAATATTGATCTCTACAGGAATAATAAGTAGACGTGAATACACAAGCTATAAATAAACACATTGTTGTGATGCTGAAGCTTAAATTAAGACATACCGGTTTCAAAGTAACAAATAGAGAAAAGCAGTAGGTCTTGTAAATAGGCCACAGTTCAAACAAGAAGAGAGAATACTATTGCGTGTGAGTGTGAGTTCAGAGGGATTGTGAATATGTCATGAGATTATGAAAGAGTCGTGCCTTTATAGTGTGAAAATCAGGTAGAGATAAGGTAAGAAAATAGTTAAGGAACTGATTGTTAATTAAGAATCAATCACACAAGACTTCCCTTAATTAAGGAATTTAGATTCAAATGGGAAAACTATTTAAGGGTGTGAGCACGTGATTTTTACCCCAAGTAAAAGAATTCCAAAATCAAAATAAATAACTTTTGTTACAATATTTGTG
>MU777425.1:40335-53400 GCA_026770625.1 Nicotiana glauca | reverse complement strand
TTATTTAATTTTCTGTATTTTCCTTTGTATTTTAGACTTATTTTTCTTGTGTATTTATATTAATGTATTTCCTTTAATTTTCCAATTTTTGTATATTTTCTTTAATTTTCCAATTTTCTAATGATTACCTTATATTTTTTGTGATATTTTCCAATTAATTTTCTTTTTTTGTATTTCATTTTAAATTTTATTTTTAACAATTGAAACAAACACTGGTATTTTCTATACACTAATCAAACTAATTGCAATCAAAAATCATTTTTGTATTTTTATTTTGGAATTAACTGCTTGGGGCAAAAATCACGTGCTCACAAGCTCTTTTTTAAAAAAGAAAAAAAAGGGTCCTTTCACATATGTATTTTAATTTAGACAAGGTGGGTTGCTCTGGTGGTAAGCACCATTTATCCCAGGGTAGGGTAAGGTCTGCGTACGCACTATCCTCCCTAGACCCCAATAGCAAAATTATATTGGGTTGTTCTTGTATTTAAAGTAAATTTTTTTATTTTTGAAGATGCAAAGTTGTTAGTAAGTTTTTACAATTCATTCTCTTTATATATTTTTTTTTCACTTGACAATTTATTCAATAACAAAAAGGGGGTCAGTTTTTCTCCTCTCTTTTTGTGTGTTTCGAGTAAATTGATTTTTCTTTTTAGTAAACACGTTTGAATTCTAATATTCGATAAAAAGTAATATACACCTATAAGGAAAATTTATCAGATGTAAAATTTAATAATAAGATAATAGAAATTTTAGAATAATATAACTTGATTCTAGAAGTTGATAACTTGATATCACTGCAAGATTCCACTGCTTCAATTTGCTTATCGCAATACTTGAAAACTTTAAGCAAAAGAAAAAAAATGTATAATTTAATTTATTCAATACCCTTGCCCTATATATTTTTAAGAGAATAAACAGTTTAACGGAATGATAAAAGAAAAGCAAACAGTACAAGTTTTATTACTTATAAGAAAGGAGAAGAAAAGAATATGTGCTTATTAGAATGAAAATTTTCAACGGTCGCCATCAATCATATTATTAATTAAAAAGATGGGGCCTCAAAAGCCGGGGGCCTAAAAAGCTGTGGTTGATTCCACCGCTCAAATTCATGAATTATAAATCACAAAAAAATAATTTTACTATTGCTCAAACCTTGTGTACGTATAAAAAATTATTTGTTAGTATAGCTAACAATTTTTTTAACCTAATAAATCAAATGAACTGTGAAAATTAAAACTTAAACCCAAAAGGCCCAAATTTTAGATTCGCCACTAGGGGTGTGCATTCGAATCGGTTTATCGATAAATCGAATCGATTATTTGTTATCGAAATCGAAATCGAAAAAATTGAAACCTTATTGAAACGATAACGATAAGCATATGTACAAATCGATAATCGATAAGTAATTATCGACAATGGTCAAAATCGAATGCACACCCCTAGACTGTAGACACTTGTTAAATGAGTAATTACCTATTTGTGTAGATTAATATAATATACAGAATGTATATATATTTTTGAAAGCGGCTATACAATATTACTTTCCCTAATCTATACCCTTTTCTTTACCTTAAGTCCCTTACCCTATTATTTCCTCTACCACATTTAAGGAATGATCATATTTAAAGATCAAGGGAATGAAGTTCAAATTAATGAAAATAGAATTAACCGTGATGATGTGTTTTGTTTTGTTTTGTTTTTTTATACCGTTGGAGTGTTGGTGGCATACATTTGATCTCTTACTTTAGTTTTGTTGCATGTGCTTGTTGATACAATTTTTATATTATAAATGATGTTCGTCTTATTTTAGCTTCTTTTTGTTCATATTAGTTAGGCGCGTTTATAGTGATATACCTTTCGTGGAATTCCGTAAATTTTCTTATTGGTGTAATCGATAACCGAATCGATAAGCCCCCAAAATCGATAAATCGAAATCGAAAAAATCGAAACCTTATTGAAACAATAACGATAAGTATATGTACAAATCGATAATCGATAAGGATCAAAATCGAATCGATAAATATTCCTACTCGCCACTCTTTTTAATAGTATTAAGCAACTTCTTCTTTCCAATCGCATATCACATCACGACTATGCATGCCCAAATTATCAACGTCAAGACGTATTATTAAGACACGTAACTTCAGCTACATATGAGGAATATTGACGGGAAATAATTTAATATATCCAGGTCCAATCATTTGAAATTCACATGCTTCACAATTACTACAATAGGAGGAACCCGTCCAAATAATTGTTTTCTCCAAACAAAAGACGTGCCAATTTGATCGAAACAGACATGTTTATTACAACTCACAAGATTAACATGCAACAATGGAAGTGACATGGATATATTCATCTTTAAGTAAATTTTTATCTCGACTATTTAGATAAATAAGAAATAAAGCTACTAGCACCATAAGCAAGCATGATTCTTTTAGTCAAAGCGATTTCGTTACTTTCTTGTACTCATCGGCAGAGGCGGATGTAAGTGTAACATATATGAGTTGACGGCAACTTAGTGGTTTTTGCCTAAATCCTATATGTTGCGGAATATCATAAGTTAACTAGCACACAATCACACACAAATTAAATAGAGAAAAAAAATCAACACAAGAATTTAACGAGGTTCGGCTAAGCCTAATCTTCGTGGCAAAAGCAGAGAGAGTTTTCAACTATGAATAAGAACAAAAGCACAATACAATATCTAGAATCTCCAACTATAACCTCTATAGATCTTAAAAGATCTCAAATATATATGAGAAATGTTTCCTAATTTGACAAGGACTATAAGTTTTCCTTTCCCAAATCTATTACGACAATAAATTTTCCTAAACCTATAGGGACTAGAGGTTTCCTAAAAATACAAGGAAATAATTCAAGCCACAAATAACAAATCTTTCCCTTGGCTTGAATTCTCTTCATCAACAGCAACAACATCTCTCTACCTTTCTCTCAGCTCTCACAAGGGCTCCATTGAGTACTGCACATACCAATCAAGTCTAGGCAATGCCTAAACTTGTTGTCCAGGACTGCTTGGTCATCATATCAGTTGGATTATCATGCGTAGACACTTTCTCCACTTTAACAACCCCCTTTGATATAATGTCTCGAATAAAGTGATGTCTGACTTCAATATGCTTTGTCCGCTCATGAAACATCTGATTCTTTGTAAGATGAATGATACTCTGACTGTCACAAAAACTTGTGTCTTCTTCTGAACTAGTCTAAGATCACTTACCAAGCCTTGCCAAATAGCCTCTTTAACTACTTCCGTAATTGCCATATACTCAGCTTCTGTGGTAGACAAAGCAACGACAGACTGCAAAGTCGCCTTCCAACTGACGACACTACCAGAAAGAGTAAAAACATAGCCCGTCAGAGATCTTCTCTTATCCAAGTCCCCTACATAATCTGAATCTACATAGCCAACTAAGGATTCACTCAACTTGTCTTTGTAAAAAGTCAAGCCTACATCTGCAGTACCCTTCAAGTATCTCAAGATCCACTTCACTGCTTGCCAATGTTCTTTACCAGGACACGCTATGTATCTACTCACAACACTAACAGCATGTGAAACTTCAGGGCGAGTGCAAACCATAGCATACATAATGCTACCTACAACACTCGAATATGGAACACTAGACATATGTTCCATCTCCTTGTCTGTTTTTGGTGACATGTCTGTAGACAACTTGAAATGGGAAGCAAAAGGAATAGACACAGATTTAGCACTTATCATATTAAATCTCTTGAGGACCTTCTCAATATAGGAACGTTGGGACAACCTCAGCTTTCCAACCCTTCTATCTCGAGTAATCTCCATCCCCGATATCTTCGTTGCAGCACCTAAATCCTTCACCTCAAACTCCTCATCTATTTGCTTCTTCAATCGGGTAATATGTGACATGCTTTTAGCATTAATAAGCATGTCATCCACATATAACAAAAAATATATACTAGAACTGTCTTCAAGCTTTTTGTAATACACACAACTATCATACGCACTTTGAGAAAATGAATTTTGAATCATGAATGTATCAAATCTTTTATACCACTGCCTAGGCGACTGTTTCAGACCATATAAAGATTTCTTAAGCAAGCAAACATGATTTTTCTTATCCTGTGTATTGAATCCCTCGGGTTGACTTATATAAATCTGCTCATCCAACTTACCATGCAAGAATGCAGTTTTCACATGTAACTGCTCTAGTACTAAGTCATGAAAAGCCACCAAAGCTAGTAAGACCCTGATAGAGATATGCTTTACCACTGGAGAGAATACTTCATTGTAATTTATCCCCTCCCTCTGTGTAAAACCTTAGCTACTAATCTTTCCTTGTACCTTTATGCTTCAACCCCTCGATTGCCCTCTTTTCTTTTGAAAATCCATTTGCAACCTAGTACCTTCTGTCCTTTTGGCAATAGAACAAGCTTCCATGTCTGCTGCTTATGAAGAGACTCAATCTCTTCACTCATAGCACCAACCCATTAATCTGCTTCTGGACTAGAAATATCTTCTTTATAGCTATTAGTCTCAAGCACATCAATGGTCTCTGCAACAGATAAAGCAAATTCCACAATTAGCATATCCAAGAAAATTACCATTAGTTACGTTTACAAACCTTTGTGGTGGATTGATCACTCTCTTCTCTCTGCTTGTTGCAATGCTATAGGATTGTTGCACAAGTGCATCAACATTATCGTCTTGATCAATATTTTGCACCTCTTTCACTTCCTCTACTTTAGAACTAATGGGTTGAGCTAGTGGAGATTCAATTTCTAGCTCTATGCGGTCACTGACACAACGATCTATTTCTGTTATTGCCTTCTCCCTCTGACTGTCCAATGAGGCAGATTCATTGAATATTACATCCCTACTGATAATTAGCCCTGGAGTCTTTTGATCTATGCACCACAACCTATAACCTTTCACTCCAGTTGCATACTCTATAAATATGCACTTCTTTGCCCTCGACTCAAGGTTTTCATCCCTTACATGAGCATAAGTAGGACAACCAAATATCTATAAATTTAAATAATCAGCAGGCGAACCGGACCAGACCTCAAAAAGAGTTTTGAACTCAATAGTTGTGGATGAAGATCTATTGACCAAAGAACAAGTTGTATTGATCGCTTCAATCCAAAAATCTTTGCTAACACATAAGTGTGAAAGAATGCTTCGTGCCCTATCACAAAGCGTTCTATTCATACGTTTTACAACACCATTTTGTTGTGGTATTCCGACACAAGTGTTGTGTCTCACTATGTCCTCTCTGATATAGAAATTATCGAACTCAGAATTGCAAAATTCCAACCCATTGTCAGTTCGAAGACGCTTAACTTTTCTTTCCGTCTGCCTCTCAACCATCGTCTTCCATTTAACAAATATCGAAAATGCCTCATCTTTTATTTTTAGAAAATACACCCACAGGATCCTTGAGTAATCATCAATCAAAGTCATAAAATACTTGGCACCAATCTTGGAGGGAACTCTGTTTGGACCCCACAAGTCAGAGTGTATATAATCTAACTTCTCACTGGTCTTGTGCTCGGCTTTCTTGATGAACTATTATCTGTTTTCCAAACACGCAATGCTCACAAAAATTTAAAACTTGATTTTTATATCCATTTAGCAAATTCTTCTTATTCAACAAAGACAATCTATTATCACTCATATGGCCAAGTCGCAAGTGCCACAACTCAGACTGATTCATATCACTTTTCCTATAAGCTACAGTAGCTTCCCTTTCAACTACACTGGCCTAAAGATGATACAATTTAGAATGTAGTTTACCATTCACGAGTACCATGGGGCCTTTACACACTTTAAATATTCCATTCTCAGAGTGAGATTTATACCCTTGATCATCCAAAGTCGAAAGAGAAATCAAATTTCTCTTTATCTGAGAAACATGCCAACACTCAATATTTCTGATAATTGCGTCGAACATTCTCAGTTGGATGTTACCAACCCCCTCTACTGGTAATAGATTATCATTTCCCATATAGACAGTCCCACTCATTTATTTGTAAGTTGTAAATCAATTCTTGTGTGCACACATGTGGAAAGTAGTACCAGAATCAAAAACCTAAGAATTTTGCCCATGACTAGAACTCACAGCACAAACTTCCCCTACATTGTCACTATCATCAGAATTATTGTCAATAATATTTGCCGAATTATCTATTTTCTTCTTCCCTCTTTTCTCCTTCAGCTTAGGACAATCTCTCTTGTAGTGACATTACTCCCCGCACTTATAACAGTGTTGTTTTCTTGCTCTAGACTTTGATCTTGCGATTGACATTTTCCTGCTAAAGTCATTTTGTTCTGTTCTTCCTCTAATCATAAGACCCTCGCCCTCAATTCTGTTGCCTGGAAAGCTCTTTTTCAACTCTTTAGATTTTAGTGCATTACTAACATCTTCTAGTGAAATATTGTCTTTCCCATATAGCAGTATATCGGCAAAAGTATCATAAGATTGTGGTAAAGAACATAACAGAATCAAGGCATGATCCTCACTCTTAATTTTGATATCCCCATTCTTCAGGTCCATTATAATCGAATTAAACTTATCAAGGTAATTTGTAACAGGTGTACCTTCGTTCATACGGAGATTGTATAACCTCTTTTTCAGGTAGAGGCGGTTTGTCAGCGATTTCTTAGAGTACAGATCTTACAGCTTCTTCCATGTCGTTGATGCAGAAGTTTCTTCAGCAATTTTCCGAAGAACGCTATCTGTAACGCTCATGAAGACCGCACTCAAAGCCCTCTCCTTCAGGTCTTCCTTCTTTGTCTCTTTCATATCTTCAGAAAAATCTTCATCAATTGCTTTCCATAGTCCTTGTAACACCAGGGACGATTTCATCCTAATCTTCCATAGACTAAAACTAGAATCTCCGTCAAATTTCTCTACTTCGTACTTTGTTGGAGATGATGAAGACATCTTAACCCTAGATTATATGTAGAAACCCGAACCTTGCTCTGATACCCATTATTGCGGAATATCGTGAGTTAACTAGCACACATTCACATACAAAGCAAATAGAGAAGAAAAATCAACACAAGGATTTAACAAGGTTCGGCTAAGCCTAATCCTCGGGGCAAATGTAGAGTTTGTTTCCACTATGAATGAGAACAAAAGCACAATACAATCTCTAGAATCTCCAACTACAACCCCTATATATAGATCCCAAAAGGTCTCAAACATATATGAGAAAGGTTTCCCAATTTGACAAGGACTATAGGTTTTCCTTTCTCAAAACTATTAGGACAATGGGTTTTTCTAAACCTATAGGGACTATATAGGTTTCCTAAAAATACAAGGAAATAATTCAAGCCACAAATAACACTATATATGTATTAAGAACTTCATTAAATATCTATAAATATTAGACTGTATACTCAATTAACTATTATATATTAACTTAAAGACACTATAGAAACTCACAATCTTCACATCCTATAAGTAAAATATTGATTTTAGATATATAAAATATATATTGAACACCCTTTGTCGGAAGTTTTTATACTTCTTTCAAATGAATACCCTTGGAAACATTTCTGGATTCGCCACTGCTCATAAGAAATAACTCTCTAGAGAGTTCTTTAATTACTTTGGGAATTGATTCACTGTGCATAGATTAGCTGAGAGCTAAGAATATTATGAAGAAATATCTCTATAGTGACAGTCATTATCGTGGACTATCTGAGTTAGTTTACTCTCCTGTTAACCATGAGGTAAATTATTTGTGAAGGTCTTTATTGTCCTGTGAATTTCTTTGTTTATCTACTTAAATTCTGGAGCCTGTAATTCCTCGTCACAGCTGCATTGCTTTAACTACTTAGAAGTGGCAATCAAATGCAAGCTAGAGCGAGTGATAAAAGGCCTGATCGTCTATAGGCTTGATAATTATTCTGATTATTACTAATATCATCATTGTTATTTTGGCTCTAATCAACTAAATTTACATTTGAAAGACATTCCATAGCCATTAGTTTAATTCTAAAAATTTCCTAACAACGAAATATTAGAAACCAAATGTACCATTCGTTGTTCCATAAAAAGTATTATTACTATCTATTTATAATTTCAAATCTCGGTTTTCTTCAATTACTAATATTAATGTCCGTTTGGACATAAGAAATTTTTTACTTTTTTTCGAAATTTTTTTACTTTTTTTCGAAATCAACGTTTGTTCATAAAATTTTTAATTTTCACTTGAAGATGCATTTTGGAATTTTTCGAAATTTTGAAAAACTCCAAAAAAAACTATTTTTCAAAATTTTTCACTCAGATCCCTCACAAAACTTCAAAAACAACCCAAAATTATATTCATGTCCAAACATAACTCTAATTTTCAAATACCATTTTCACTCGAAATCTTTTTTCACTTTTTTTTGGGAGTTTTACAATGCTCATGTCCAAACGCCCAATGTTGCACATATTATTTGCACGTCAAGTCAAATTAGAGGATCCAAATTGAGAGTATGCTAATGCAGATTTGCTTTCAAGCATGCCCTTGCTTAGCTGCCACCTATGTTCTGACTTCAGAGTGAAATGGAGCGTAGAATTTTACTCTGGCTTATTCAATGGTTGAGTTGCCGCATGAGAGAAAAGTCCTATCTAATACTTTCTATTGTCTCGTTTTATTAGTCGTACTTTAACTTAGTACAATTATCAAGAAAAGAGTGGAAAAAAGTTACGTAGTTGTTTAATGCTTGTTGAGAAACATGTGGGATTACCTTCTTAACTTTTTGCACTATACAATGACCGATTAAGAATAAAGTTATACGAGTCATGTTAGACAAAAACCTTCTATTTAAGTGAAGAATGATAGAGGGCGGTCCTATTGTTCATCAAGTTTTAAACCATGGGCTAATGGCTCTACCAGATTTTTCGGTTATAAACAAGAGATTTTTTTCTTCTTATACCATATATGAAACTTTATTATCAAAAATGTGCACAGTTTCTAATTTACCCGCGCTGCCCACATTTTTCCTATAATTATTATACCATTCATTAAATACTAATTATTAGTAGCTGAATCTTTCTAATTAGACGTGCCAAAATTCAAGAACAGAATCTTCTAATTGATTTAGCCACAAAATCAAATCTGTTCAAAAGCTCAATTCGTCGAAATCAAATATGTTCAAAAGCTCAGATCTATTCTTCGATATTTTCGCTTAAGACACAAATCAAAAGCTTAGTTCGTCGAAACCAGAAGCTCAATTTTAAATTGTAGAAATCAGTTCTGGAAAACCTCTGTTTGTCGACATTCTCTCTATATCTCCCTCTATTTCTCAATCGCAAATTTCAGTAATACAAAGCAAATGAAAAGAGAGCAGCAATTCCACCGTTGACAGCCATTAAAAAGCTTGAAAACTTTGAATTCAAATTTCGGTTTTCAAAAATCATTATTTGTTTGGATTGGGTGTTGTTGAAAATAATCGGGAATATGGTTTGGAGTTTATATCTCAATTTTGAGGAGTTTTGGTTAAGATTAGACTTGATTTTGACTGAATTTCAGATTGAAACTCGAAGAAGAAGAAGAAGAAGAAGACATATGGCATAAATTGTAGATTATTTGTATTCTGATTGTAGATGCTTTATTTTCTGTTTTCACAAATAAAAAACGGCTAAAACTTCTACAAATCTTCTGAAAAAATACAATTATGTCAAAAATCTCAATTATGCTACAATTGAATGGGAATTGGGATATAAAAATTCAATATACCCGTTTGTAGATATTTTATAGATAAATTATAGATTATTTGTATTCTAATTGTATATACTTTATTTTCTGTTTTCACAAATTAAAAACAACTAAAACTTCTACAAATCTTCTACAAAAACCGCAATTATGTCGAAAATCCCAATTAAACTACAATCGAATGGGAATTGGGATATTAAAATTCAATATACTCAGTTTGTAGATATTTTGTAGATGAATTGTAGAATATTTGTATTCTGATTGTAGATGCATTATTTTCTATTTTCACAAATCCAAAACGACTAAAACTTCTACAAAAATCTTCTGCAAAAAACGCAATTATGTCGAAAATACCAATTAGGCTACAATTGAATGGAAAATGGGATATTAAAATTCAATGTACCCAGTTTGTAGATATTTTATAGATAAATTGTAGATTATTTGTATTCTGATTGTAGATGATTTGTTTTCTGTTTTCACAAATCAAAAACGACTAAAATCTACAAATCTTCTGCAAAAAAAATGTAATTATGTCGAAAATATCAATTAAGCTACAATTGAATAAGAAATTGTATCAATATCGAAAATACCAATTAAGCTACAAGCTACAATCGAACCTCAATCTCAAGCACTAGCAGGTTAGATTAATTAGTGATATACATTGATATACATGGTGATATATATGTTATTGCCATGAAATCGTCTGAACTTATAGGATTGAAGATTTTATTAAATGTGTGCGATTTTTTTGGGCGAATTTGAATTTTAGAAAGGGACAAGCATAAAATTGGAGAATTAAATTAGGGGTTGAATACTCATATTGGGAAATGGGATATTAGAAAATACCAATTAAGCTACAATTGAATGGGAAATGGGATATTAAAATTCAATGTACCCAGTTTGTAGATATTTTGTAGATAAATTGTAGATTATTTGTATTCTGATTGTAGATGCTTTGTTTTCTGTTTTCACGAATCAAAAACGACTAAAACTTCTACAAATCTTCTGCAAAAAACGCAATTATGTCGAAAATACCAATTAAGCTACAATTGAATGAGAAATTGTACCAATATCGAAAATACCAATTAAGCTACAAGCTACAATCGAACCTCAATCTCACGCACTAGCAAGTTAGATTAATTATTGATATACATGGTGATATATATATGTTATTGCCATGAAATCGTCTGAACTTATAGGATTGAAGATTTTATTAAATGTGTGCGATTTTTTTGGGCGAATCTGAATTTTAGAAAGGGACAAGCATAAAATTGGAGAATTAAATTAGGGGTTGAATACTCATATTCTCCTAATCTTTAGTTTGTTTGGTAGGATTTAGCTATTCATTGCCAATGTTTTAGGATGTAGCTATTACTTAGCCTAACAACAACAACAACAACAACAACAACCCAGTATAATTCCACCTAGTAGGGTCTGGGGAGGGGAGGGTGTACGCAGACCTTACCCCTACCATGGGATAAGGAGGCTATTTCCAAATAGACCCTCGGCATCCTTCCCTCCAAGAACTTCCCACCTTGCTCTTGGGGAGACTCGAACTCACAACCTCTCAGTTGGAAGTAGAGGTTGCTTACCATCAGAGCAACCCCTCTTGTCTCTATTACTTAGCCTAACCTTTGACTAATTCTTGCCAGTAGTTGTGAGAAGTTGTTATGAACACTTCCGATGCTCAATTAGCTATCCTAGTCAGCAGCCACGTCATGGATCCTCAAGGAACTAGAAACGTGAGGCACAACACGAGAATTTGCAAAACACCAAAAGCTCTAACTGATTTTGTTTGGCAGCATTAATTGTACCCTTAAAATACACTATGGTATAAAATTGGTAATTTGGTATACTAAGTGTAATTGAATCAAACCATAAACGTGGAGGGTAATAAGGTTTCCTATGTGGCATAAGAATGTAAAAATTCCTATAAAAAAACAGAAGTAAATCAAAAAGAATAAAACTGAGTCTCATGAAGTTCACAGTCACATAATTTGGACAACCAAAAAGAAAAAGACGGGACAATCGTTTACGAGAAAGGCGAAAAATCTTAACCTAAACAGATGCTCACCTAATCGCATAAATTAAAAATAACTAATTGATGTATAATATATACATAATCTATATAAAATATGGGTACAATCGTACTTACTCAGTATATAACGTATGCATACTGGCTAAATAAAGTAAACAATCCGGCAACAACGATGAGCAGAAAGGAAGCAGAGTGGTAGGGAAGTGTGACAAGTTATACCACACTTGATCGAACTTCTGTTAGCGAGACTTATAACTGAACTCGGGCGGGAGTGTCTGGAGTCCAGTGCTTTGACTCAATTTCTTTGATGTCCTAGTAACTATGTCATAAACAGGGTTTCATAAAGGCTTGGGCTATACTTATCTACATGCCACAAATCAGTTACTTATATATTTGCACCCAAAGGTGGCCAAATTGTCAATGAAGTGACTCAACCATGGATTCAAAACCTTATTGGGCAATGCTCGCGTCCATGCTAGCAAAAGATGAGCGGAATAGTCGAGGAGCTCCTAAGCTAGTCCGGATACTACTGTTATAAGCAAGAAAAACAAAAATAAAAACAAAAAATAAACGTAAGATGTACTTCAGACAGTCCGGATATGCAAGCTCTCGCCACTAAGTAGTAAACACCCAAAGATTATTACTGATCCTGCTGTCACAGTACTTGGTCCCAAGCCATTGGTAAAGTACAATCAAGATCAAGTAGTCAAGAAATATAGGAGAAACATAAAATCCAGTCGTATGTTCTATATATACATTTTTATGGATTTTTCAGAACTTCTAAGGAGCCTTAAAGTGCCCAAAAAAAAGGCATTTTGACCCACGGTATACTAGTGTGGCAGAAGAATCACAGCATACTTGTTTATGAGAACAGTTATAATCCTGTTGACTGTCTTAGACCATGCGTCGTCCTTAAACTGAATTGGCACCAAAATATTTGACCAGTAAACAAAGTATTATTCAACAACTTGGCTACTCGAGAAGTTCACCTTCCAACCCAAGGTATAGGAAAATGTAAAAAGGAGACAGTAAAGGGTCTTGGACAGAGGTTGCCGTTGCAATCCAACCATAAATTGCAACAAAGCACCTGCAGAAGCAAAGAAGTAATAAACCTCACGGACTGGAAAAGTAGGGAAAAAACACTACTACTACAACCAGACAACGATAAAGAGGGAAAAGAAAACAATTATTTTCAGGTTACAACAAATAAATGTATATGTGAAGAAAAAACCTCAATTCCCTACCCTTTTTTTCCTTTCAAGTACAGACAAACAAGAAATGCTTTGAAACTGTTTTTCTTAGCTGAAAGACCC
>MU777425.1:16256-35777 GCA_026770625.1 Nicotiana glauca | reverse complement strand
CCCTTTTTTTTTTCAGATCATGAATTGAATTTAAAACTAAAAACTTAAAGAGGAAAAGATGAGGATGAAGAAACAAGCCTAAGAGTTTCTGTTCTTTATTCTTAATGTTTAATGATTAAAAAAAGAGGCTACGTAATAGCAAGAGAGACCAGATGGCAGTTGAGAGAAAAGAAGAGCAAGGGGAGCTGAAGCTTATTCCTTTTTTTCCCTGAGCTCTATGCTCGCTCTTTAAGATAAGTAAAATTAATTCACACGGTCGGAAAAATATTTTGTACAAGATATATGCATAAATAGAGAATTCCAAACATAAATCTCTACAAAGAGGCAACTAAATTTAGGTCTTACAAAAGTTTACCAGAACATGAAATTCTAAAACCGATGCTAAAACCATATTTTAAAATAATAATTAAGGAGGTTCTCTTTTTACATCCCGAACCTGACAAGAGCATTAGTACAACTTTCATTGCACTTATCTAGGAGGACCAGACATCAAGCACCAAGTACTACAAACCTATAAGTCTACTCAGAAACATTTCCTTTTTTGATAATTTATAAATTGAAAAAATGCTTTTCTTCAGACATGTCACATTACAAAATGTTTTTGTGTAAGGTGAATATTAGATACTTCACTGTTTCAAATGAGTGAACGGACTACACCATAAGAGGAGGGGAACTTAGCCTGCTTCTTGTACTTGGTTCGGAGGAGGCGCATAACCAGTAATTGAGGTGTAGAGACAGAGACAGCAGTGTCAATAAAAGCCATTGATTCATAGCTTAAACTGATTGAGGGATATAAAGCAAGGGATTATTGCTTCCTGAGTGATGTGAAGCGCATGTCCTGGTAAAGTACAAAGAGAAACCTATATGGCACTGATTTGGTTGTGAACCAAGGATTCACCATTGACAGAAGGATTTAAGGCTTAGGTAGCTAAAAGTCAATACCCAAGGCCCAAGTGAAGTAATCAAAGACATGAATTGGTCGCCAAAAAGAAACAACTGTTTCTTTGTGTCTCGCTTAAGAAGGTAAAAGCGGTAACTTTATTCAAAACAAAGATGTAAAAATAAACAAAGAAAACAAGGGTGAAAAAGGACATTATGTTACTGAGACTCCTTTGCATACTTCAATATTCTCTTTGTCGTCCTTGTCTTCTTCTCGAGTTTGTAATGCCTCTTCTTCTACTATTTATGTTTCTTTAATTCTTCCTTTTTTTTCTTCTTTAAGCAATAACTTTTTCTTTTTTCTTCTAGTATGCAAATCCACTTCTTCCAGTCTGCAAATATCTGCCAAAGACAGAGTCTATTTGTCTATGGTCATCTCCAATAATAAATGTTATCAAGTGTGCCTCCTCTTCTTAGAAAGTGTTCGCTAAAATTAACTCATAAGCTAAGTCGAACTTTTAAATATCCTTTCCCTATTCCTAGTACCATATCCCCCATGTTCTCGGTCGCCATCACTATATCCACACGCGTTCATTCAGATCTACCAATAAAGATCTATCGGTCATTAGGTAATTCTTATAGCTTTTGAAAATTCTGCACTTTATCTGGAAGAACCATGCTTTTAGCTTCTTGCTTCTCCGTTAGAACCCAGTAACCTTTTCATTTTTTTTGCACTTTCCACTTTTAAAAACACTAGAAGATGATACAGGGAGGGGCATGCATTTTAAGAGATAATCTGCAGAACTTCTGAATTGACCAAATTAGTGATATAATATGCTAAATTTTTCAACAAATAAGGGAGCCTCTTTGAGTATGATTGTATTGCAAGTAAATCATTTGACAGATCCAACGAGTTGATGGCCATGTACGGTCTCTATGCACCTACACTCCAAAGTTTGTCTCTAAGCTTCTACTTTAACTCACTTCATCTACTTCATCTATCATGCTAGGATAGAAATTGTACTACATATGCTTTTGTCCATTAGGGAAGAGAACAAAATAATAGAACAAACAGCGGAAGATTTGGTCTTAATTAATTCCAACTTCATTTTTGTTAATGAGAAGTTCTGGAGATTGTAAGATGTGGGAAACTGCCTGGAACAAGTTTGACTCAATATAGTGGGTATCCTTGAGATTGCTAACCTTTCCATGAGCCAGCAGGTGGTATGAAGGAATTTATTTTTCTGATGAAAAGGTAAAGAAAAGTACTAGTAGTATTTACGGATTGAGGTATTGTGTAAAGTAATAATGCAGATATTGAGATCAATTCCAGCTTGTGTTTGTTTCATGATATTATGGGACCAGAGGTGCATTGAGGGTTAAGCTACACCTGTTATATGTTGAAGTATAGATGCTTAATTCAGTTAGCTCTCTGCTGCAATTTGACATATGTTTATATTGAAAAAACAACAATAGAAACCATTAGCTCGTTTCAACAGTAATCTGTTATATATGGGGGCTAACCTTTTTTGTTAATCCTGCACTGACTTGATGCATCTCTATATTATATATAAATCCTTATTTACTCCTAAAAAGCATATAATATTCACATTTACCTACATCAACCAAAATTAGTGCGAGTGATAATAATTATTATAAAAAGACATTTCACGCAATCACTCCTCAGACGTTCTGTCTCCTTTGCAACTCCAACATAAGTGAAGGTGAAAGAAAAAGATACCTCAAATTAGTAAATCTACCCATATCATGTTTTCCCTCGTAAAATTAATCCCATAGTTATTCCCGCTGAACTTTCTCATTACCAAGCACGAATTTTCATGGAAATACAAAGCCAACACTAGTTATCATGGTAATATATCAGTCACTTTACCTGCAATTAAGTTCGTGAATTTTTCAGAATCTGAAAGGGAACAAGTCTTAGGAGGAAAAACAAAGAAGAAAATATAAACCACATTGGTAAACATACCTGATGTCTGAAACAGAGAAATAGGTGTGATACGCAAATGTAAATGAGAAAGGCTTTCCATCAGTGTTGGTGTTTCTAATTCGAGACGTCAACATCAAATCTCCACCGGGACTTAAAGCTACCCGCAGCCGGAACTCAAAACTAAAAATGATTATTGATCCATGTAAGGAGAGAGAAGTAACAAAGAAGCCTAATAAAAGACTAATATGTATATTGACAGTATATATCCATGCCTGTGAGGCCAGATCTTCAAGTCCTCCTCAGAGGGCTTCAGAATCAAGTCAACAAAAGCCCTTGAAGAAGTAGCTGCTGGAAATGGAGGAGGATCTTTGTCAATGCTCCAAAACCTGTTTCGGGCAAATCCATGCGGCTCAAGAGAGCCACGATTTGCAAACTTTGCAAAGAGAAAGCAGCATATTTTGTTACCAAAATGAGCAACAAATAGCAAAGTCAAGAAGATGCTTCAAAATCAAATACCTGTGGAAAACATATAGGAATACCACCACGAATTGCTTTCGGAGGCTTAAAAGTGGCCTGCAAAGTTGTAGATTAAAAGTAATACAATTATAAACCTATATCATCATATTCATCCAATTATACCAATTAAAAAAGCTCATGCCCAACTAAATTGCTACATGACAGTGTACTAGGTGAAGTCTGTAGCAGGACATGGTTCTATAGCCAGCATTAAAGGAATCAAGAAGAAAGTTCAAATTGTGCTTCATAACAAAGATTTACGTCTTCTTTCGCCTCTTTTAGTTAGGTAAATCTATGTTGCGCGGACTCTCCAAAATGTAGCCGCACCCGTGTCGGATCCTTCACAAATATACTACTTTTAGAGGATCCGACACGTATCCGGCCACATTTTCGGAGAGTCCGAGCAACATAGAGGTAAATAGAAAACTTGTACTAGAATGGGCACCAAGGATATGCTACCCCAAGTAAAGGGGTTATATAAACGAAACAAAAGAAGGCATTCAAATTCTACACAACCCCCATCTCATTCAAAAATCAAGACAATTTGACTTGACTTAATGTCCACAACAAAGTCCACTATAATCAGAAACTTATCAGCAACACAATCTATTGAAGACAGGTGGAGGTATCCAATATAGGTGTAGATATGGAAGTCAGGATGTCATCAGCAAAATTATAAGATCCAGGGATACAGTCAGGAGAGCAGGTACTGGTGCTAAGATATGAGTAATAACTGTATAGTGTGTAATATAAAAGTATTTAACTGAAAATTCATTGGACTAACCCAACTATAAATAAATTCTTTTATTCCATAAGGATATCTCATACAGTAGCAGCAAATTCTAATACATTCATGTGAATGACAAAGATACCTTATGTGGATAAACCTATACATTACACATAAAGAAAACAATTCATTGAACTAACCCAACTATAAATAAATTCTTTTATTCCATAAGGATATCTCATACAGTAGCAGCAAATTCTAATACATTCATGTGAATGACAAAGATACCTTATGTGGATAAACCTATACATTACACATAAAGAAAACAATTCCTCCCCAGGCAAAACTTGGTCCATCAACTTGTCTTGTTGTGATAGAGTGCCACTTTACTTAGATAGGGCTTGACTGCTTTACCTTCAAATTTTTTAGGTCCAAACATAAGTGCGTCACAAACTACGGAAAATACGGGCTAATCCGATCCATTGTAGGTTTACCAACATAAGGACAGCTCTCACAACTGCCAAAGCTTACCACCTTAAGGATATAACTAAAAAGGATCATCGTGTGTGCGTATGTATAAATAGTACACATACAAATTACAGACACATATCAATGTATGTATGGGTGTATACATACATATACGTATGAACAGATCTCATCACTACCTAAGCTTACAGCCTTGAAGATTTAAGAGAGAAGGATTATTTTTTTTGTGTGTGTATAAGTACATAGCTATATACATAAATACATGCATATATATGATACACACACAAAACCTAACAAATCGGGGGGAAATATAACTAAGGAAATCGAAACAATAAATCCAACCAAGCTAAATTTCTTGGTCATGGTTTCAGCCTCTGCACCCCAGGTGAGTTGACAACCTGATGCATATCCCACACCAATTTGTATTGGATTGAGACGGGTGCACGGCAAGAGGTTTTGGAGGTTCCAAGTAACATAGAAGCAATATGTATAGTGATTTTTCCAACAAATAGACAACTGTTTATGTTCCCCGATCTGCTAATGTACATGCCCTAAATAAAATCTCCCAAACTATTCAGAGGGGAAAGGACTTATATAAACAGAATAAACTTGTTAATGTTTCCACTAAGGTTGAAGAAGCAAGACAATCTCCAGATTTGAAAACACTTTTACTCCTGCAGGCTGCAGGTAACTAACTACTAAGTATTGTTTTAGGTCTCAGTAGCAATTGATCTTTTCAGCATGTTCAACCAACACAAGAGCTAAATGTTTTGGCACTCCTAGAACCATGTGTTGTATAGTCCGCCCAAATTATAGGTCAAAGGTGGTCAGTGAAGTGAGGAAACTCTTCAACTCACTCAATGGGAAAACGATGAAAATTTTCTCTGTAACAATATATTCCAGAAATTCTTGTAATTAGCTTTCCCTCCGCCAACCAAAACCTTGCCTTAGAAATTGATCCATAAGTATTTCAAAAGTAGCAGTCAGAATACATAGGAAACTAACAGAAAGTCATTTTTGTAATAGCTGTTTGACAGAATATTCCATCAAGAAGGTACAACATGAAAAATTACCTTACTACTAACGAAGAGCAATTCCTCTCCGTGATCATTCTTCCAAGATGTCACCTGACCGCCATAGAGATACACCTGCAAAGGAGGACACTTAAGAAGGGATGTTGATAACTAAACTAAAATGCTAAAAGCATATAAAAGATTGCAGAAAAAATTATAATGACACATTGAACACAAAAGAGCTTTATGAAAACTTCAAAAATTTGCATATTGTAAACAGGGAAAAAAACCAATCCTCCACCCAAGAAAAAAAAGGTTGCTTGAGATTCTCCCAGAAGGAAAACCTGATAATGAGAATTCATTCAAACAGAAGACATAGGTCTCTGTACACCAAGTCAGTAATAAGAAATGGAGGAAAGTCAGGCGAAATCTTGCAACGCCATTCACCAGCTTAATGTATACAGTATATATATACCTTCCCTGACTACTCTTCACAAACTTATGCGAGTCAATAATAACTACAAATGTAAGAATAGGCACAAGGAGCAAGGCTGTTGCTCAATGAAACCTGAAAGTGCGGAGCATATCTTGGGGTACACAATCTGTTTCAATACACTTTCGCTCTCCTAGAGATTTGAGAGGTTTAATCCTCTTGGTTTTGATTTGAAAGTACATCCAACAATACAACAACCACCCAGTATATGTGGGTCTGGAAAAAATATTTTCATTTCAAGTTCCAATAAAGCCACACTGCTTAATCATCAAAAGCTCAAACGCAATAGTCAACTACTTGAAAACGGCAGCCACTCCAACTGGCTGGAAAAGGGGATATTATACAACAACAACAACCCAGTAAAATCCAAGAAAAGGGGATATTATATTATGTGTAATCCATTCTTTATGGGTTTCTACCGATGCATGCACTTTCAGAAATTGAAGGTTTTATGTCCATCTCAAACCAATTCAACATAACAAGCCCAAGCAGGGGCGTATCTAGGCCTAAGGGTATGGGTTCACGTGAACCCATACTCCTCTCCCTAAACCATGTGTAACTATGTTATATATTTTTTAAATTACTTAAATATATGTGAGTGCACCCATGCTCAAAGACTCATATGGTGCAATAATTATTGGGTGCACCTCTACGAATAAAATTGGTTGTTCAAATCCCACTTCAGACGGACTTATTTTCGGCACATGGCATTGATATATACGTGAAAATCACCAAAAATTTTAAAACTGGCATTGATATATAATTTTTAAAATGTAGTGAGTTCATGGTAAGAGACTAAAGTAAAACACGTGATTCTAGATCCACCCATCTTCACACTAGTGCACTCATACTCTTGAAATCTTGGATACGCCTCTAAGCCCAATACGTGAGTTTCTCCGGTGTATACACAAACAAACACAAGCAAAAACTAAAGCAATGCCTAATAAACCATATTAGCATTTCAAACAACCACAATCGACATTCTACTGATTGCTACACAGATTCAGATCCTCGCCCTAATGGCCCCATTCCCAACCCTCTACTTTAAAAACAAAACCCATCTCTATCTATACCAAAACATCACATAAATTTAAAGATAAACCATTCCACAAATCAAAAAAAAAAAAAGGACCCAATAAAAACTAGTAACAAAGATACCCACAAAATCTACACGAAAACCACTAAGATTCAAGAAAATAAAACATTTATTCCTTAAAAAAAAATACCCAATTACACATAAAAACCAGTAAAATTCAAGAAATAACAAATTTTCCAAAATAACACAGAAACCAAATTACACGAAGAAAGAAAATGGAAAGATCTCCCACAAAATCCACATATTACCCATTGAACATCAAGAGATCAAAAAGAAATTCTATACATAAAACCACTAAACTTCAAGAAATCATAATTTTTTTAAAATAACCCAGAAATCCAATTACACGGAGCAAGAAAAAATAAAAGATCTCTCCAAATATCAAAACATTACCCCCTAAACTTCAACAAACCAAAAAAAAATGACAATAAAAAGCCAACAAAGATACCCCACAAAATCCACACAAAAACCACTAAGATTCAAGAAATTAAACATGTATTCCTTATAACAACAAAAATTACCCATAAAATCTACACAAAAAACAAGCAACAATCCAATAAATCATAAGATAACTCAGAATGACCCAGAAAGAAAAAGAAAAGATCTCTCGCAAAATCTACACATTACCCACTAAAAAACGAAAATGACATTTTAAAAAAATGCGATGTACCTCGGCAGAACTGCCGCGAACCTCCCGGAGAAGGACCTTTTCGAGGCCATTGACGCCTTTCGTTAACTCCACTAATGGCTGTTTCTCACTACTAGTAGAAGACGTCATCCCCTAAATGCCTTTACCCAATTCCACAACCCCTTGTAGTTCTGGATCAAATACAATATAGTACCTTTTTTCTCTTTCTTTCTCTTTCCCTTCTTATGTTTATTTATTTATTTATTTATTATTCTAGCCTATTTCCATCAAAAACTTTTTCAGTTTCTGCTACTGTTATATACCAAATTTCTTTTCTTCTTCTTTCCGTTTAAGACAACCCCACCTCTCGAACACACACACTCGTCTAACTTTATTATCTTTGGAGGGGGTGTGTCTCTTTTGATTGAGGGTGGTGGGGCCCTGGTACGGTGAGAATCTTCTTTTCTTTGATTTTTACTACTACACCTATTATGTAAATAGAATCAAACATTTCTATATCTAAAATATTTTAGCCGTGAAGTGTTATTATAAAGAATATATATTATAATATAATATAATATTTGATTTTGAAAAACTTAATTTTTATAGTAAATAATTATTATATAAGGATGATATTATAGAGAGGTATTTGGATGTGTATTTTATTTTAAAAAATATTACAGTTATAGAATACTGTTTACTTGAAGGGGAAGCTCTCACCTATATGGCTATTAGTGGAAGTTATGTTTTTCCTCCCCGCATACGTTTAGTGAGATTTGCTAACGTATACATACTGTGAGAAAATAACTTCTACATTATCCATTGTACCTTCATCAGCGGTGATGTTTGCTCTAGTCACAACGGCGAGTGGGATTCAACATCATATGCATCCATTAACTTTTGGTAGCTTCCTGCCTCTCAAATTTCAACCCATCGCCCAAGAACTAGGGGCGTGCATTCAAATCGGTTTATCAATAAATCAAATTGATTATTTGTTATTGAAATCAAAACCGTATTGAAACGATAACGATAAGCATATGTACAAATCGATGATCAATAAGTAATTATCGATAAGGGTCAAAATCGAATCGATAAATCGAATGCACACCCCTAGAGTGTAGACACTTGTAAAATGGGTAATTACCTATTTGTGTAGATTAATATAACATACAGAATGTATATATATTATGCTACTATTTTGAAAGCGGCTATAAAATATCATTTTCCCTAATCTATACCATTTCCTTCACTCTAAGTCTATTACCCTATTATTTCCTCTTCCACATTTAAGGAATGATCATATTTAAATGTCAAGGGAATAAAGTTCAAATTAATAGAAAACAGAATTAGCCGTGATGATGTATTTTGTTTTGTTTTGTTTTTTTATACCGTTGGAGTGTTGGTGGCATACATTTGATCCCTTAATTTAGTTTTGTTGCATGTGCTTGTTGACACAATTTTTATGTTATAAATGGTGTTCGTCTTATTTTAGCTTCCTTTTGTCCATATTAGTTAGGCGTGTTTATAGCGATATACTTTCCGTGGAATCCCGCAAATTTTCTTATTGGTGTAATCGATAAGCCTCCAAAATCGATAAATCAAAAAAATCGAAACCTTATTGAAACGATAACGATAAGCATATGTACAAATCGATAATCGATAAGTAATTATCGATAAGGGTCAAAATTGAATCGATAACTCGAATGCACACCCCTAGGAAGAACCGAAAAGTGCGGAGAAAATTGAGAATCAACCTGAACACACGCCTAAGTCCAAAATCATCATACAAAACTATTGGGAACTTCAAATCCTAATTTCGAGGTTGTTTACTCAGAAGTCAAACATTAGTCAACTCTTCCAACTTAAAGCTTCCGACTTGAGAATTTTCCATCTGAATCAACTCCGAAATTCCCGAGATTCAATTTCAACTACGCGTACAAGTTATAATACATGAAATGAAGCTACCTAGGCGTCAAACTGTTGAACGATGCGCTAGAGCTCAAAACAACTGGCCGGGTCATTACATATCCTCTCACTTTAAACACCCCATTCAAATATTCTTTTGGGTTACTACTTCCCATGAAGGTAGGAAGAGTAATCTTGATAGTGTTTACCCCCTATCTTGATCTCCATGATTGCCTTCAAAGTGTCCTCCATTATTGTTGCTTTGGATTTTTCCAAATCTTGAAGCCCTTGGTTGGTGGTTTCCATATTTCCTCTCTTGAAGACTATTATGAAAGGCTCTTTAGACTCTTCTTGCATCACCTCCTCTTCCTTTTTGCCCTATTGGTAGCCCAGTCCATAATAGCATTCATCAACATGGTTTTGTAACCAAAATTATCATAATCCTCTTCACTTCCTCTTAGAGAGGTTCCTGATCATTTTGTGGATCCCCCATGTTTAACTTGAAAGTTTGGAACTTCATTGGGAGTATTCCATTGTACAGTAGTTTAAGGAAGTGTCGCTTGGCGTATGTGCCCAAGAAATGATGGAGTAGAAGAAGTGTTTGGAGTGTTACTTGTCCACTCACTAATTTGCATCAGTCGAGCTCCCCCCAATACACTTATGCTTTGTTCATTGAGTCTCACAGAATCTTGGACTCCCTTAATTTTGGTGGCTAGCTCTCCAAGTTGTTTCAACATTTTTTTCAATAACCTCTGCTAAACTCACCATATTATCATGCTTCTACAAAAATCTTAAGGTAACCCATTGAGCAAGTGAACCTGTAGGTACATCATTAACAGAAAAACGATATCTTCTCTCTCCTAAGAAAACACTTGATCACACCTATCTATGCCTTATAAAAAGGACTAAGCGCTTGCAAATAAAATTCGGTTTACAAGTCCGCAGTCGAATCCCACAGAGAACTAAGGCTTAGCTATAACTGTCCATTATCACCAAGAAGACAAGCTTGAACAATTTCTAACTTATAGATAATAAGATTCTTGTGTTTAACTAATTAACAAACAAATTAAAATAGTAAATCAACAACTAAAGATATTACGAGTTGGAGAAAAGATTATGGAGGTCTAAAGTTATGACTTCCCCTATTATCGTAATCCTTTCCGCTATATTTTCTATAAATTTGCCTAAGTCTTCTCTATCGATCATGAGCGCTCTGAGTATCGTAATTCTCTCCTGAGTAACTACCATAATTTACTAGACATATTCTCCTAAATTACGCTAGCTGGCGTTAAGTACGGCTCACTCAGATCGTATCAAGGTTTCGTTATTCCTAATCTCACCTTTAAACCCTCCGTATTGATCCCTCATATATGTTAGGAGTGATGTTGTTCAACAACTACCTAAATATGCACTTTCTCCCGAGTAATATACACTAAATAGGCATAGTCAATTAAGAACTCTTCAACCAACCACAATAATAACGCAATTAAACAAATGGAGAAAATACTATGGCAAAACTATTTTAGCGTAACAGGAAAATCATCCTCTAATGGGTTCCATCAAAACCCTAGATAACAAATTAGCTATTCATAATAGTATGCATAACTACAATACTAAAATTCATAACCAATAATGAAAATAGGAAGAAGGAAGTGAAAAACTCGTAGAAGAATTCTCCGCCTTGCTCCTAGGGTGTTCTTGCCTCCTTAGGTCGAATCCCCTGTCTCCACGATGACTTCGCGCTCTTCCTAGGTCTAAAGTGTATCCAAATTCGATCTCCCCCTTCAAAAGTGGCATTTTAGGTCTATTTATATGTGTAGGAAAAGACCTAAATGTGTAAGCCAAGTCCTAGTCAAACCAGGAGACGAATAAGGTCTTCAAACCTTGGATTGGACCTGGCCTCACCAGGCTAAAGCTTGGTTCAGCCTGGCCTTAGGCTAACCTGCCCAAGCTAAAGCCTGGTTGAGCTAGCTTTTGTCTGGCCTCTCCTTTTCACTGTTCTCGCGCACACTTTTAACGTTTAAGTATTTTCTTTTCTCTACTTTCATCTACGATTCACCTACACATAAAATAGATTCCATTACGCGCAAATAAAGTATAATTTATCATTAAAGCATGTAAAATACAAGGCACATAATGTACGAAACTATAGAATTATAGCCACATCAACACTATAGGGTGGCTAAACCCTATAATGTTTTCATGGCCAATCCAGCCACTAGCCATCCTCCTTTGGTGACTGATTAGTCTATTGTTTAACCAAATAAAAAATTTTGTAGTCAAAGCAAATAGTAGAATAAATTAGATAGCTAATAACTAATTTTACTTTACTTTTTCTAATATAGACGAACAAAAAATAATAAAATATTGAGAGAATAAGGAAAAATTCTTATTGATAGTTGCCACTTCCTTCCGAGAAAAGAGAACCAGATTCTTCAAATAGCAGAGCATAAAACATAAGTGATTAATTGTATAATTTTATGAATTCCATGATGATCGTACAAAACATAGTAACAACGGTTTATATACAGGTACAATATGTAACTATTTTGCCCTAATTAATTTTTGCCCGTTACTAATATTTATTATATTGATTTCCCGTTAATTGTGTAATTTGCAATGGTTATGGTAATAATATTCAATCGCGTACAATTAGGGATTATGTCAATTTCTTTTCACATTCATGGCTATTAATGCGTTTTCATTCTTTTTAGTCTTTAACCATGCATCTCACACCTATCTCTTATTTTTCGATTTTTAGATGTGGTATCTTTGTAAACAATCCCGTAGGTATTTTACTCATGGTTTTCCTAACCCTCATTCTTCTGTATTGCTTTGACACTCATGCTACCGATCGGCACATCATTAGTCCATATGACGAGTCTATTTTTTCACCAATACAGGTAGTCCCCCCATTTTTTGAATATTCTCAGCTGAATATTCGGGAAGTGGTAAGTTTATTTATGGCGGGATCTTGCTTACTCTTTCCGATATCATTATGATTTACCTTAGAAGTGAAGAGATGTACATCTCTTCTATTTATTGCTCGATACACGTGTCTACTTGTGATTGGCTTTACATTTTGCAATGTCTTTTTAGGGTTTCTGCAGCTATGTCTGTTCGGCGTAATAGTTCTATGATGACAGTTTATAATGACGCCTTTTTCTTATAAATATTGCACCACGCATCTTCTAAAAATTCTTCTACTCTTTCTCATTCCCTTTTAAGCTTTCTCTACAACTTTTCCTTTCTCGTCATGCTTCTGCTATACTTCACAATGGCTTCAAGGTTTTCAAACCCTTCTCCATCGTCTGATCCTCGGTGGGCTATTATAGTGGATGAACTTCCTCCTTCTACAGCTCCGGTCAGAAGTAGGAATAGAGGTGGCAGGCTTCGTAGCCTAGGCTCCATATCGAGACGGAGTACCAGTTCTCTCAAATAAATTCGTCTAAACATTTTTCTTCCTCTATAGATAAATCCTCATCCACCCTTAGATCTTCTTCTAAAGCTAGAGACCAAAATGAACCATTACCAGAGCTTGTAGTTTCAAAGACCGTTCCTCAAGAATTTTCATTTAAATCTGATTGTGAAGTATGGAAGAAAGAAGTTTCTTCCATAGCAACACTTAAACCTTGTGATAACTATCCTTCTCTGATCAATTCTGGTCTCATCCTTTTAGTATGCTGAGAATGTTATTGGAAAGCAGACTTCTCAATCGCAACCCCTAATGTCGATGACCGAATAACCGCTTACCTTGAAGGTTATTCGTTTGCCTACACTTATCCTTTCACTTTAGGATTCAAGCTTCCTATTGACCCAGTGATTATTGAATTATGTCGATGTTTCATGTTTGCCTTATTCAAATAGGCCTGATATGGAGGGTCGTAGTTTTCCTTCGCTATCTATCGGGCTTAGTTTTCACCCCTTTCTCTTTTTCGTTATCTCCTCCATCTGTATTCCCCAAAGTTTTTTTTTTGTGAGGTTGTTTTCACACTTGCAGCAAGAACCAAAAGATTCTTGGTTAGTCTTGAAGATGATTGACCGAGGTTGGTATGATCGGTTCATGGTTCCCACTCATACCCTAGTGGGAGAAGAGAACATGCCCTTTTCCGAGAAATAAAAATTTTCACGTGAGTATTTCCTTTTTCTTCTTCATTATGTCATTTTCTCTTTTAGAATACTAAATTTCTTATCCATATTTTCTTGGTTTCAGCAATCATGGAAATTTTTGGTGAACTACCCGTCTTTCGTGATTGAGTAAAAAAATATTGTTTATCGCTCCTATGGAGCAAAGACCCTAGAAATTTCTTTTCCAAAAGTTTGGGTGGAAAATTAAAACCCTATGCTACTTTACTTTACCGTGAATTTTTCTCTTTTTCCTTCTTATTTTGACATCCTTTGTAACTTTCAGGATTTGCTATCCACGGAGTCTATCCTGCTTTCGCTCCTATAGTTAGACTCGAGGTCAACACTGCTCAGGAGTGGATTTTGAATGTGTCCTCTTCAAAGAGAAAAAACAAAGAATCTCGTGCCTTTGATGAAGAGGAAGAAGATGAAAGCTCCCTAGTGAAGAAGCCTCGAATCAGAACCAGCCTTCAGGCTCCGTGCCTTTTCACCTAGTCGATGAGCCTGAAGATGTTCCTTTAGACTTTTTTTAGGATGAAAACATTGGTCCTGCCATGAACCCCCCACCCCTCCCAAATCCTGTTGAGAGGCTTTCTACTCAAGGATTTTAGGGTAAAGAAGAAGAGTTTGGCTTTGTTTCTGACGAGCCACCTCTTGCAAACCTTCCTATGAGCCCTGTTGCTACTCCTGCTACTACTCATGTTGTTGTTCCTCGTAATGAAGTTGTCCCTTCCAGTGGGAGAGGTATGAAACAGGTTATGATTGAAGTCCCCAAGGGCTGGTATTTGAATAACTTTCCATACTCGGAACTGATGCAATAATTTTTGTACCTTTTCAAATATTGTTGCACACGTATTTCTCTAGCCACGTAATTCCCTTGTATTTGATTTTTCACAAGTTTTGAGTCATTTTATACTTGCGGAGTATTTCAAAGGTTTCATTTAGATGCCTGACATGATCTTCTATTTGTGCCGATTTCACTAGCATGTCATCCATTTAGACTTCCATAGTTTTCCTTAAATGCTCTTGGAAAATTTTGGTCACCAACCTCTGGTATGTAGCTCCAGCATTCTTCAAGTCAAAAGGCATGATTTTCTAACAATAATTCCCCTTGTTTGTAGTGAAAGGAGTTTTTTCCTTGTCAAGGGGATCCCATTTTTATTTAATTATATCCAGAATACGCATTCAAAAATTTTAAGAGTTCACGACCAGCGGTAGAATAAATTAGTTAATCTATATGTGATAAGGGAAATGAATCTTTGCGCATGCTTTATTCAGTTCAGTATAATCTACACATACTCGCCATTTTTTTCATTTTTCTTTGGGACTACAACAATATTAACTAACTAGTTAGGATACTTTACTTCTCGAATTGAACCAATTTTCAAAAGTTTTTGTATCTCCTCTTGAATTACCTGATTTTTGAATGCTCCTTATTTTTGTTTCTTTTGCTTTACTGGGGGTGTAATGGATAGTAATTTCACTTGTGAGACCTTACCTTCAGTGAAATGCCTTTCATATCTGAATGAGATGAGGCAAACTAATTAGCGTTAGCGCGTAAAATTCAATTAACTTGCTTTTTATCTTCGGGCTTAGGGTTGTTCCAACAAGGGTTGTTCTAACATAGACTTCTCTGTCAGGCCAGTGGATGAATAATATAATAGCTTCTAGCTCTTTCGTAGTTGTTTTAATAGTTTTGTTCTCCTCTGAGTCCTAGATCACGTCAGGTCTCGCATTTATATATGCTTCGTTAGTTTCCATGAAGCTTGAATATAGGTGTGATTTGTGTTTTATTGTTGTTTGATGTGATTTTAGACATCAACTAATTTGGTATGATGTTTTAGGACTTGTTGGTATAATTGGTTGAAATCACGAGGGCCTCGGGTGGATTTCGGGTGGTTAACAAAAGGTGATTTAGAATGTTTTGACGTGTTTCTTCAAGAATAAGTGGTATCAAATTAATATAATGAGCTCCAAATTCAGTTTTGATTGAAGCATTAGATCCGTATTGAAATTTTGGAGCGATAGCAAAAAGAATCGTCCAATTCGGACATCGTATGAGAGAGTTATGTCCATTTTCGTGTCGGGAAAAAATAGTTCCCATCGCCAGCGCCCAGGGTAGCGTGGGGCGCTAGCCCTGACGCCCGAATTTATTAGCTACTGGAATTGTCACCACAGGCAGCGCCCCACGCTATCTGTGGCGCCCGAATCATAAAAACTCAATAAAATGGGGGTTTCAGCCATTTTTACACATTTGGAGCTATGAAGCTCGGTTTGGGTGATTTTCAAAGACAAAGTTCGCCACAAAACTTGGGGTAAGTGTTATTGACACCCTTGTGATTATATTCTATGAATAAATCTTCATTTTTGGTATTAGATTATTGATATTTCAAGAGAAATGGAGGAATTTTCTAAAATTCCATAAAAACATTGATTTGAGATTTGGAGGTCGAGTTGATGTCGGAATTTGATAATTTTGATATGATTGAACTCGTATCGGAATGAGTTGTCGGATTTTATGAGTTTTGCCAGATTCTGAGATGTGGGACCCACGGGCAAATTTTGAGTGCAATTTCGAATTTTTAATGGAAAATGTAGAATTTCATATGAAATTAATTCCTATAATTTTTATTAACTGAATCGAATTATTGTGGCTAGATTCGAGGCATTCGAAGGTTTATTTGAGAGATAAAGGCATTGTGGAGTAGGGTTTTGCTTGGATTAAGGTATGTCATGAAGGTAAATACTGTCCTGAGGGTTTGAAACCCCGAATTTCACATCGTTGTGTTACGTTGAGGTGACTTGCACGCTAAATGACGAGCGTGGGGTAGAGCACCGTAGGAGATTGTGACCTAGTCCGTCCCGAATGACTATTTTTAATGAGTAATTGATAGTTAGCTGTTTGATGTTATTATACCGTGGGCTGTATGCCATGTTTGAGGCTTTGTGCCGACTTGCTAAGACCCTTAGGGGAATTTGATTGATTTTCCTCACCCTATTTGTTGAAAGTACATCCTCAGTCATGTTTTTATCCGTTTATTTCTCAAACCTGGCTTTATCATTATATTCTTAAAAATATGGAAAACTGTTTGGGCTGAGTTCCCAGTTTTATTGATATAGACCGAGGGTCTAATTGTGAGATTGATAACTGAGATAGACTGTGAGTCTGATGGTGATATTAATGACTGAGAGAGGCCGAGGGCCTAGTTGTGAGGATTATATATCTATGGATCGGGCTGCACGCCACAGCAATGCTTATATTGGATCGGGCTGCACGCTGTAGCGATATATATATTGGATCGGGCTGCAAGCCACAGCGATATATATATTGGATCGGGCTGCACGCCGCAGCGATATATATTGGATCGGGCTACATGCCGCAATGATATATATATTGGGTCGGGCTGCATGCCGCAGCGATATATATTTTGGATTGTGCTGCATGTCGTAGCTATATATATATATATATATATATATATATATATATATATATATATATATATATATATATATATATATATATATATATATATATATATATATCGGGCTGCACGCCGCAACAATATTGCGCTTGGGCCGTAAGGGGGCCCTCACGGAGTCTGCACACCCCCAGTGAGCGCCGTCGACGATATATGGTTCGGGCTGCATGTCGCAGCGATATATGGTTTGGGTTGCACGCCGCAGCGATATATGGAGCGGGCTGCACGCCGCAGCGGTTACTATATGGTACCTATTGAGTGTGAATGCTGAGAACGAGCACTGATTGGTAAGATTTGAGTCATGAGTGATAGAGAGGCTTGCACAAGGGGCGATAGATATATATAAACATACATATGAGTGATGTTTGCCTGAGAGGCCTGTTTATGAATTTATTGATTTCACTCCTCTTTAAAGTGAGCTTCTATCGAATATGTTGATTTATTAACTGTTTTCACTCATGTTTCTATTGAGCCTCTGTCGGAAAGTTGAACAAATGTTTTAAAACAACTTTTATTTAAACTGGGGTTTGTGAGATGTCCAAAAATTAATCTCTGATTTGTCATTTGGTTATTTCCACCGAGATTTTTAAGTTATGAAGTGTTTATGATTACTATTTTGCCCGAGGGGCTGTTTTATGAACTATGCTTTGCCCGAGGGGCCGATTTGGCTTTGTTCTCTATTATTATTTTGAATGGTATTGAACCCTACTGAAACTGCTGGAAAGCATTTCAAAAAATGATTTTTTACTAAAAGCTGGATGAAAAAGGGAAGTTTGACTCATATTATGATTTGAAAGCCTATTGTGTTTATTGAGCCTAACGTGAATGTGGATTTCATTGTTTCCTACTGCTCAGTCTTTATTTACTCTTATTACTTACTGGGTTGGAGTACTCACATTACTCCATGCACCTCGTGTGCAGATTCAGGTATATCGCAACCCTGTAGCAGGTGTTGTTTTGCTTAGACTCGGAATCATCGGAGTTAGCAGGTGGCTGCACAACGTTCGCAGCACTGCTCCCTTCCCCACATTTCTATTTCTGTATTTAGTACATTATTTTAGACTTCTTATTGTATTCAGACCTTGATAGATGCTCATGACTAGTGACACCCCGATGTCGGGCTTGTATTTTTATTCCGCACTGTTATTTCAGAAGTTAGTATGAAATATTATTTAATTAAAGGCTTAAAAAAATGACTTTTAATGCTTAAGGGTTAATGTGTGTGTTGTGTCGGCTGGCCTTGTCTTCACGAGAGGTGCCATCACGACCGGGCCAGTTTGGGGTCGTGACAAGTTGGTATCAGAGCCTAGGTAACAAAGGTCTCACGAGTCATGAGCAGGTTTAGTAGAGTCTCGCGGATCAGTACGGAGACGTGTGTATTTATCCTCAGAAGGCTTCATAACCTTTAGGAAGTTCCACATTCTTGAATTCTTATCACGCGACATTGATTAAACTTGAAGCGTAATTCCTTGAATTCTTTACATACATTTGTATATGCGCATGAGCGCTCAGTATTAGATGTGCCTTGATGGCTTGAGATTCCCTGATCAAGGGATGAGATGCGATCTCTGTGAGTTGATGTTAGGCTAGTCTGGAGGACTTGAGGCCGGATCTTTGCCTATGGCTTGTGCACCGAGGTGCTGATTGTGTGAACAAGTGTTTTTGAACTTATGTGTTCGGTAGTGTCCCTGTTAGTGGAGGTGACGACTGTGGCTATGTGATGAGTATGTTAGTTCTGCGAGGTGTATCCATATGATTTGGAAGCGACAATAAGGGTCTGCTGAATGATGGAAGAACTATTTGTCACGACCCCAATCCCGATCGTGATGGTACCCAACACAACTGCTAGGCAAGCCCGACCATTTACACTCTCAACCCGAGCATGGAGCTCAAAATCAGTTAATTGAATATCATTATCGACAATAAAGCTAAAATCTTAACTGATAGATAGAAACCAAACTGGATAATCTCCCAAAGACCTAGGGGTCATGAGTCTAGAGCCTCTAACAAAACAGAGTAACAAGACTCCAATAATATAATTGTTCAAAACTGCGGAAATAATAATAAGGGAATAGGGAAAGAGTCGGGTCCTGCGAACGTCAGGCAGCTACCTCGACAACTCCAATAAAAACTCTGATACCGCAATTATCTTAGCTAAACTTCCAAAATACCTGAATCTGCACACATGGTGCAGGGAGTAAAGTGAGTACTTCTAACTCAGTGGTA